>CAJVPU010001205.1:0-13626 GCA_910591775.1 Dentiscutata heterogama | reverse complement strand
TTAGCATAGTGTTTTTTATGTGTTACCTCATGTGATCTGCATAGCGGATTTCACTATCGTAAAATATTTAAACTTTAGAAATATGCAACCGTATCAATAATGCTAGATCTTCCGTCCCAGCTAATACTACAACCACGTCTGATGTAGATGATGTCACTTCTCGCCTCTCAAGATTATTCGTAGATACTACCACCACTCCCGACAATGTCGGTGATATCACTTCTCGCTTCTCAAGATTATTCGTAGATGAAAACTCTCCAGAAATGGATCAAGAAAGACGCGGTGTTTCCAACACCAACGCGAAATAATCAGCCACGGTAAGACTTCGCGAAAAGCTTATTTGGTTATGGGAGAATATGAAAAAGTACTTAAAAATTTAACAAAATTTTTAGAAATTATATGTACCTCGTCACCATAGCATCCATTCGGGTTTTTTTTTAAAAAAAAATTTGCTACAGAAAATCTGGGACCTTCAGATCTTTCAATATTCTAATAAAAGAATAATTTTATGAGTCTTTAATAAAAGCGATAAGCTAGGTTTAATAGTGTATTGGACATGTATATAATAAGTGAATTAAATGAAACAATTATAAAAACGAAAGCTTTTCACGTTCAAAATAAAACTTGAGTAAAAGTGCCTAATAGTTTTTAGAAAAGTAAAATCTTTAATAAAAATCGATAACTCCATTCTCTATCGTAATTGATAAATGAATCAGCCGTGACGTGACTAGTGATGTAAACTTAATTAAATTAATTTTGTATTATAAAAACTAAAATCAATATTTTAACGTAATAATTTTTGCATAGTTTATGCTAAAGAAAATATCTTTTTATTCTTTGTCATCAGGCTAAGTATATCTGTTTTTATGTTCTAGTATTCGACTTAGTGGCTTTTAAATTTCGATTGATTGCCATTGGAAACCTTTGGGTATATTTTCTTTTCTGTTCTAGTATATGACTAACGCTAATGTGACGCTTCTTTTTTTTGTCAGATTTTTTCTTTTCTCCTTGGATTTTTTTTTTTTTCCAGATTTTGTCTTGTTTTCGTTTTTGATTATAGATACATTTAATTAATTGATGTCCTTTTTCTTTCCAGGTAATGGTTAAAAGCACCATTTGAACTAGTGGCTTTTGAATTTCGATTGACATTTGGGATTTCTTGTGTAAAGTTGTTTCCAGAGGCATATGATTTTTGTGTTCCGTTCTAATTGTACGTAGACATTCTTTCTTCCTTCAAGAGCATCATTGAATTATCGGTTTCCTATACCTAGATATATTAATATCAAAATGGAATGGATTAAATAACCAAACTTAATAAATGTCACGGCTGATTAAGGTGTTACCAATTAGTTTAGTCACAGACATGGTAAAAATCAATAATAAGGATATTTTTCTTTAATATAAATTTAAATGTTACCGTATAACCACGAAATAACGCCAAGGGTGTAATTTCAATTTTTCGGCCTAAGTTAAGCTTAATTCGGGCCAAAATTAAAAACAACGCTCTGTGCGTTATTTCGCGGTTATACAGTAATGTGCTCTTTAAAGTAATGGAGTTTCTTTCATATAAGTTAAAAGAAAACCATTTGGTAAAACCTAATTTATTCTAATAATCAAAAGAGTTATATTCCTTTAAAGAATACACTAAAAAGGAATTTAATAAGTATAATTTTACATACATAAATTTAGCAGTTTATAAGTTTAAAATTTTACTATTAAAAATAGTCGGCAAAAAGATCCTTATTATTGATTTTTACTATCTGATTTTGTGATTAAAAACACCCTAGCGCAGAGATTGGAATCTTTAACGCTAAAGCTAGATCTAAAATCTACCTGTACTCATTAATAACTAATCTTAAATTATTCTAATCTAACTATAAAAAAAAAAAATAGCGTCCTAAAAAATTATAAAAATAGGTTCTTAGTTAATCTTAGTATCATCTACGATAATATATTCGTTAGCATTGGAGTAACAACTAACTTCTATTGACTTGAATTTGGAGTTTTCATAATACCTATTAAAATCTACTTATATTGATCGATACTCTAAAATAAAAAGTTTTTGATACTGTTGTAACATTAATTTTAATTTTATTATTATTTATTTTTTTGTACTTGTAGGTTAGATCATAGGGCTAGGAATCCGCGTTAGCATAGTGTTTTTTATGTGTTACCTCATGTGATCTGCATAGCGGATTTCACTATCGTAAAATATTTAAACTTTAAATAGAGTAATTGATTGGTTGACTGTCACACGCTAGATAACCACATATATAAAATACTATAGCTGATAGAACTGGTGACCTCTGTTTATCCAATAAAATTACAATATATGATCAGGTGTAAAGTGCGAATCATTTTTTAACACAAGTTTAACAGTGTTTTTAAGAAAGTTTTTCTACTAATCTAACGCTAACCTTAAAATTTTATTGAATTATAATTAAGATCTGTGCAACGGGCGATCACAAATTATAAATCACATACCACCAACGCTAAATTTATATTGATCAAATTCAATTAATGAAATAATTGAAAAATTTTTTTAGTATAAACATACATCCAAGAACAACAAAATCTAATAGGACTTACTAATATTGCTTTTTTTATATACATATGTTCAAAAGATACTTAATGCGATTGTAAAAATGCTGGATTACCAAATAGTAAACACGTAAATATATCGTAAACGCACGTAAAAAAAAATTTATAAACTATATATTTAAGAACCATATATAGAAAAAAAAAATGGTTTAATCATAATATTCCCAATAAATATCATCATCGTAATCAGATCCTGTATCTAACTCACTCCAATCAGATTGATATTCGAAGACCAGTTGCTCATTCTCAGATTGACGTTCAACAACTTGTGTATGCTCACTTTTAGATTGATGTTCTACGACATTCTGTTGCGTACGTTTATAACCTTTACGGCAAACTATTAAAAAAAAAAGACGTATATTCAGAAATATATATTAATATGAGGTTAATATGAGGCTTATAATACTTACAATTTCGTCTTAAAGGTATTTTAGTAATTTTTCCTTTTTGAGGTATTTGTTTCAAATAATTTTTTCGTTGAGAAATCCGTTTATCATACATGGCGATTCTTTCGAGTTCTTTCTTTTTTGAGTTAAGTGAAAAAACGTCTTCGATTACCATTGCCACAATTTTCAACGATACCCTATTGTATTTATAGTGTATGATGAAATTTATTAGTCTAAGTCTAAGTTAATCACTTTTTATATCAATAAGTTTAACAGTATTTTACAGTGGGAGTAGATGTTTTGACGATAGTTTTATTGGTTTTGGGGTTTTGGGGTTTTTATTTGATAAATGTCATATGTTAATATATAATATACTGTAATTTAAATGCATTTAATTGTAATTTGGGGTACTTAAATTCTGACCCAGTTCCAAAAATGTGCCGCAGTACCTATATCAATGAGTCATCGCATATCGTTATCAATACTCACATCAAGCCACTGTTAGAGTTATTATTGGAAAATTAGGTTTTGAAAGAAAGTCCTATTTGATAAAATGTCCTACCAAGACATCAGCTTACTATCGGACTTTTCATGAATCAGGTTTTATCTATGATAGCATATATAATAAAAAATAATTTAAAAAATAATATATCTGATATGTATGATATGTATAAAAAAAAAAAAAAAAGAAATACAAAAAAGATAAAGTATATATATTGATTTTTCTATTTTTAAATCTTGTATATTTAATTAATATTAATGTGAATAAAATAAATTTAATGTTAAATAAAGTTGAATAAGTGATTTTAAAATACCTCGATCAATATTTATAGCGAGTATATTCCGTGAATAATAGCTTACTTTAAATAATTCAATTGAATTGATAAAATTTTGTGTTTTAAGATTGTTCGACATTCGACACCTTAGAAACCTGTTTGCATTATAATTAAGGCTAGATTAGTATAACTGATAATGTAACTGTATAATATATACTAAGCAATAATTTTCGAATTTCTTCTGAAGAATAAGACGAAGCTCTAGTTTCTTTTTCATATTACGAATCAGGTAATATGTTTCAATAATGGTAATGGTTTTAGACTCACGTGATTTTTTGACTTCGTCTAATGCTGCGAAGCAATAAGTTGATTTAGGCATAATACAGTAATGATTACTGTAACTACTATAATATTTATGAACAGTCGTACTGGTGTCTGATTAAATCCGAATTTAAAACAATATATAATTTAAGTTCTTTTATGATTATCACAGTTAAGCAGGAAAAATTCCGGAAACGTATAAAAAAAAAAAAAAATGACACAATTGGATATTAAAGTATTGTAGTCCATTTATTGACTTGATCAGATAAAAGATTGATTGATTTATATGCAAGTTTAAAATAACCATTCATACTGTGATTAATTTATCTAATTTAATGATACACTTGTATCGGTGCTTAAAGTCAAGTTTGACTAAAATAAATGTTAGTTCAGTAGTTAACGTTAACCTTAAACGTTCACAGTAGTGATCTTGGCCAATAAAATTTTTTGACCGAAGTTTATGATTAAAATTGAATAGCTTTCTTTATAAGATCGTTTTTTTTTTTTAAAAAAAAAAAAAAAAGTCAACTGGGATTAGCCAATTTTTTTATTATCAGCCGGATTAAATAATTTATAAAAAATCAGGTTCTCACTAAAAATTTACAGAAATCTATTCTGAAAAATCAGTTCTCGATAGCTGTTTCATCAAATCATATAACTATATGGGCTTACACATCGATTTACATGTCCGGATCAAACATTGCCGGTAATTTCCTTGTTTGGGTTAATCTATCCAAATAAGTTATATAAGTGGTGTATTTGGATGTTCGGTAAATATTTGCTCTATTGTTACGATTGATTGTGTCTGTAAATCGTAACATTGTCCAAGTTTGGGTTTTCTTAGTTTTAATCGTTTCAGAGTTGGGTCACGTAAATCGTGCTCTACTGAAAATACGAATTCTTGGTTTCGGAGTAGTTCCATTAGTCCGTAATCGCTAATTTTCTTTAATGTTGGGTTTCCTTTTAGTTTCTTTGATATGAGCATTTGGTCTTGTGGTTTGAATATTGCTAGGTATTTATAACTATAATGCCCATTTAATATTTTGTTGATTCGGTTAATTTTACTTTGTATCTGGTTTTTTTCATATTCTAGTAATTTTTTATATTTTTCAAATTGGAGTATTTCTTTTCGTGATGTGGTTTCTACTTGTTTTGGGTGCGCCAAGTATTCTTGATTTGTCATTGCGGGTATATTTTCTTTAATTTCTTCTTCGTCTACAAGGCTTTCTATTTCTTCAAAACAATATTTTGCTTGGTTACTATTAGTATATGCTTGTTCTAGATCGCTATAGTCTTCGCAGTTTTCATAGTATCTGTGTATTTCATTAAAAATATAATCTAGTGGTTGTTTAATCATTGGTATCAATGGTAACTGTATTACTTCGTCATAAGTATACCATTTCCATTCTGATGCATTTTCTGGTTTAGTTTGCTTCAGTTTTGTCCAGATATTTACAGGATAAATAAATACTGTTCATCGTATTTTGTAATTTGCTTTGTCTGGTGGGCAGTATTTTTCTGCTACCCATTCTTGTAAGCTTATTTTAAACTCAGTCCATACTTTAATTAATTGTGATTTTTCTAGGAGTATATTTGATTCTTCTAATGCTTCTTGTATTGCTGTGACTTCTTCTGTTTTACAGGGTCTTCCTAGTTCGTCTAATTCGCCCTTTCCTCCCATTCCTTGATAATTTTCAAAAAATACTTTCAATGTGTTTATTCTTTGTAATAATGCTATTTGATATCCTTTTGCTGGGTGGTATCTAAATAGTGCTATTTGGATTATATGTCAGATTGGTAGGTTAAGGTGATTAATTAGTGAATGAGCTATAAATTCTAAATTTCTACACATAAAGCAGGTGTTATAATATATTTCTTGGTTTTCATTGATTATTTCTCTATAGCCTATTATATTATTGAAATTGTTGCAAGTACAGTCAGACCTCTCTAAGTGCACGCCCCGGGGACCGACCATAAACGTGTACTTAGAGAGGGTGTGCACTTAGGGAATTACGGGTTATGTTACACAAATTTATGATCATCCAATCAAAATAATTTTTAATTTAATATTGAAACCCGCTTATTGGCATGCTAATTAAAATAATTAGAGATTTCGCTGTTTTCACAAATCCCGGGACACTTGAAAAATTTAGCAGAATGATTTTCAGCCGATTTGATTAATTTTGTGATTTCGGCATAAAAATTTTATAAATTGATACTTTATATTTTACTGTATGTGCATAATTTCAGAAATATGATATATAATACATATAAAAATATACTGATCATGCCGAATCATAAACATAATCAAAAAATATCTTGCATCACAACTGTACCATATATATATATTTACAGTAATAAAAAAATTTTTGAATTTTTATTCGACTAATTTTTTTCGGGTATCCCAGATAAAAACAGCTGTAACTTATTTCGAAAATAAATGTGAGTTTAAAAAATTTCTTTTACGTTTTGAAATTCTAAAATCAGGAGCATATGCATATGAAATTTATAAAATTTTTAAAACATTTATCTGCTGAATGCACAAATTATTTATGCGACTTGCGTGAAAAATATGGAATAAATTCATGTATTTCATTGCATAATTTCTTTAATACTGTATAGCATAATAAAATCAAATTTTTTATATATTTAAAATTGAAAAAAAAATTTTAAAGAATTTTTTTTTAAAAAAACAATACTTAAATATTTTTTTTTTTAAAAAAAAAGAAAAAATGTAAATTTAATAAAAAAATACCAAATGTTATTTAATTTTCATAAATAACCTGCCGGCCCATAATATCGTTGTGACACTGTGAGTTGTTTATAATTACCATCAATTTTTCGCATACATTAAGTTGTAGAAAATAGAGAAGATTTTCTTTACCTATTTCTCCAATTTATTAAAAAGAATCCACTCAATTCTTATGTCTTAAAATATTCATCTATGCAAGTTTGCTGAGCAGAACTTGACATCATTTTTCTAATAAATTTCTCAAGAAAATTAATTGATTTTAATTGATCATCCAAGCCTTCCTGCTGAAGTAAAAACATCCGAACATTTTTCAAGCTATTCAATGCCGAACTACCACTAACAACTGCAGGTTCCACACTATCATCTTCCTCTTTATCCATTACCTCAATATTTCCTTCATCCATAACTTCAATACTTTCATCATTTCTGAACATATAAGCTAGCTCCTTAATGATTTGATCCTCCGGGAAAACTTCGTAAACAATCTCCTCACCATTAAAATTTAAGAATTCATCAGTTTCCATTGCATTTGGAAGACAGAGAGTATTTAGTGACCTAATAAGATTTTCAAGCCTTGAATCACCAGCTTCATGAAGATCATCTGAAAGATTTGCACTAGACAAGAGAATTTTTGTATAATGTCAGCAGTTATGTATGGTTTTAGCCGAAACCTCCCCCCAACCCTTTATGATATACAAGATTGCTTGTAAAACATCTATCTTCAAATCCTGAACGAAATTACCTGCTTCAACTTGCTCCAACATCTATCTAATATTTTTAAAAAAAAAATTTTTTTTTAAATTTGTATCTAATAGTTGTAATAAACTACTGTATCAGAATAAATTAAAGAGCGAAATTCAATACAAATATCCAGCCCCGTTTCACTGATAGTCTGCTTCATTAACAGCCTTATTATTAAAGACCGTATTATGTAATCAGCTATTATTAAATAGACTATTAGTAAAATGGGGCTACCGGAATTGAGAATTGTGGCAAATAAATAAAATAATAATAAAGCGAAGAATGAGTAAAACAATAAAAAAAATAAATAAAATAAAAATAAAATATACAATACAATAACTTACTGGAGATGAAAATGATAATAGGCTCTTTTAAAAGCTATGATTATTCCTGCGTCTATTGGTTGTATCCTAGAAGTTGTATTTTTGGGCAAAAAATGTACATCTACATACTGGAGAGTTAACCTGTCTAATTTATGCTAGAACAATTATCAAGAAGTAAAAGAACATGCTGGCCCCTATGCTTCTGCAACATTTGGTGGTCGAAATCCTAAAGCCACTCTTGAAAAAGAATCACAAGCATTCAAGCCTTAGCATTGCTCCTATATGTCATGGGCAAATTATTAATTTTCACATTTTTGAAACATCTGGGTTTGGCATATTTGCCAATTATAAGAGGGGCCAACTTATGAGATCTATCAGCATTCGCACATAACACTACAAAAATACATTTCTTATTTTTTTTGCACCCTGCAATTCACCGAGTCACTAAGGTTCGATCCGGTTCCAATCTAAAAAGAAATTTTTTTATTAAAAAAAAAAAAAGATGAAAAAAAATTTTATCAAAGAAAAAAAAAACCACCAGTAAAAAAGTCTGGTTTCATCCATGTTATATATGTGGTCAAGAGGGTATTCAGAGCATTTACTTTGCAATAAAGATAAGGATTCAGTAATAATATCCTCATCAACAGAACCTGCTTCTTCATGAAGCTTTATCTGACAGATTCCATTTCACTCTTTAAATTTTTGGAGCCACCTGGAAGAAAAATATAACTTATCTTCAGGGACTCCTAGTTCATCTGCTAACAATTTTGTCTTTTTAATTATCATAGCATCGCTTAGAATAGTGCGGTGTTGATAGATTAGTATAAATTCCTTGAGTGCTAGCTCAAGCTCTAGTACAGTAATGGTTCTATGTCACTTGGCATCTGGATTTACGATTTCATTTGAAAGTCGTTGGTCCTTAGTTTGTAAGATTCGAGTGACCGTAGACTCATTAATTTTAACCCTCCATTTGTCTTTAATCCACTTCACATATTCTGGGTGGGTTCTCTTATTATCACGGGTGTAGACACAGAATTCAAATTTTTGTGTATCCATTAAGGTTGTTCTTTTTGGCATTATTCAAAAAACGTTACATGAAAAAATTAGAGAGGCACAAAATTATTGCTTAAAAGAGAATGCAAAAGCACTGATTATCAAATTTAAAGGGGCCACTAAAGCAGCAGATTCATTATTTTAATATTTTTTTTTTTTTTTTTTTATCATTTTTTAAAGAGTTAATTAAAAAAGTTTTAATTAAAAATCTAATTTAAAATGAATTAATTAAATAAAGTCTTTGATAAATATGCTATCAAATTTTTTTTTTTTTAGAGAAAAAGAATTTACTAAAAAAGTAGTTAAGGCGGCATTTATAATTTATGTTAAACTGGTTTGTTATAAGATTCCTATTTTTATATTGGTTTAACATAAATTATAGAGATTACACATCATCTGTAGCAACATTATATAATTGTTCAAAATTTTATTGGTCAAGATGATCTATCAGTACTAATAACAGCATTGTAGTTCTATTACACTATTGGTATTTTAATTTTCTTTTCAAAGTATTTCTTTGTAAGGTATCTTTTACACTTTGGATAGTGTTTCTTTTTATTATTGGTTTCTGAAATTGGTTTTGAAGAGTTATAGTTTTAATAATACTTAATTCTGTACTCTTGGCAAGATTTAAGTTTTCTATAATCTTTAACAAATGCTTCTAGAGGTTTTTCTCTTAAGCAGATAACACAGCTAATAAGATAATTAGGAAAAGGTTTTGTTATTATTTATAATTTCTACAGATCTTTGTTGTTTTTATTGTTTAATTCTTAGTTTACATTAGTGCTTGGCACAATTAACCAAAAATTTGACAGACAAATACTTGTTAATACTTATATTTAAATCAGATATCAAACAATTGCAGATTAACCAAAGCTAAATATATACTATTGGTTAATCTGCAATCATTTGATATCTGACTTAATCACAAGTATTACTAAGTATTTGACTGTCAAATTTTTGTTTGATTGTGTTGAGCACTAGTTTACATCTATTACAGGTTTTACTTATTTTTCCTGATTTATTGAGAATTGTATATGTTTTCTTGAGTGTTTTGCACTTGGTACACTTTTTGATATTCTTGTTGTGATGCTTCATATATTTTCTATTTATTTGGTTAATAATGGCTTGTCTTTTACTAGTTAATTGTAAGTCTGTTTAGTATCATTCAGAATTGTATTCTGAGTTCACACTTGCAGTTCTGCACTTTTTGCAAGTTTAGTAGGGTATTCCTGTTTGTTTTTCTCCAAATGCTTTTTTTGATTTAATAACTCTGCAGCTTGAGCACTTTATCTTTTTTTTTTTTTTGGTTTTAAGGTGAGGCCTTGCTCATATCTTTATTAGATAATTTATATAAGTAATTACATAAAGACTATATAAAGACTTAATTTGTATACAAACAAATAAATATAAATTATATGCAAGAATAGAAGCTCAGACTGATTTATCTGTGACCTAAACCTACTAGAGTGGTCAAGACTCACCTAAATTTGAATAGTTAAAATATGATTAATAGGTATGCTATATTTAATCCACATAGTAGACCAAATATTATACTTAAAAAAGGCTTGTCCTAATAGAGAGCATGTGTTAGAGTTAGAGTGTAGCTGGTCGGTATAGCCACAGAAGCAACTGTATATATAGATAATTCTGTTTCTGTGGTTTCTAGAAAGTAGAGAGGGCTAAGATATAGTATTGATATGTAATGGAATTTGATGAACTTTTTTTTAGTGCGATAAGTTGGAGCAATAGGGGATCCAGATATTGTTATAGAGTTGATCAGAAATTTTTAAAAGTATTTTGATAATAAGTTGGGAGGCTTGGAAGTAAGAAATTTCAAAGGGGTCTAGAGATTGGATTAGAGCAGTAGGTATGAGATCTTTAAGTGTGAAATCAAGAGTATAAGGGTATAGCTGTGATGAAAAGAAGTTGAAGGAAAGGTGTGAAGTAATAGTATATATTAGATTATTTAGTTGGTATGTCATAAGGTTGAGGTTAGTGTTGGAGATGATATCATAAATTGAGGTGTTAATAGTTTGGGTTAAGAGTATATTGTCAAGACAGAAGTACTAGTGAGAGGGGGTATTGGGCTAGTTGCATAGGAACAATTAGAAGATATAAATATAAAAGGGTAAATAGAGTGAAAATATGCATGTATTAAAAGAATATTAAGAAACATTTTGATTTTAAAAGATTTTAGATGGTTTAATTTAGGGTTGATAAAGTTGTGAGATATTTTTTGATTGTTGTTAAAGTATAGCCAAGAGGCTTTCCAGTTGATTAGATGAGAGAAGTAAGACTATTCATAGGCACGATATTGTAAGGACTATAGAGTGATATTCTGGGCTTTTCGAATTGATTTAATAAATTGTCTAGTAGGGCTTTTGATAACACTGTTGTTCCATTGCAAGATAGAGAATGGGTTATAAAGATTAATATAATTAAAGTATAGAATTGGTGAGGTAGAGTAGTTATTTGCTAGTAAGTCTGTGAGATTATTAAAAGGGTTGTCAGAATGGGCTTGAACTTTGTGGAAGAAGAGTTGGATATTGTAGGCTTTGAGGATATTGAGAAGTGTGTGCCATATAGGCCAGGTATTGAATTTGAATTGTTTTGGTGAATGGGATGCACTTTATCTTTGAAGGTTGATTTCTAATATTTTTTTTTAATTATTTCTTTGTATTTGGTATTCTCTTCGATATTCTGGTTTTTGAGCTCTTTTATCTTTATAATGTATACAAGTTTAATTTATTTATTTTTCTCTTTTAAAATCTTCAGGATAGTTTTTGTATTTTTGGCAAGTTGAGCAGTATTGGTATTGAAGTTTAGATCCTATCATGATTAGGTTGTAAAATATAAAATTATACTTCTGTTGTTGATTTATTTGTTTCTTTAGGATTTATTAATACTGTAATAGCTCTTCTACTGCTTCTATCCATTCTTTATATGCTTCTGTATAATCTTTACTAAATTGTTTAAATTCTGTGATTCTTTTTTGCTAAACTTTGAAAATTGAATATTTATATTCTTGCAAATATTGTGGTAATTTTAATTCTTTAGCTAATGCTTATTTTTCTTCTACTAGATCTTCAAGAATTAGTTGATAGAGGCTTGTAGCAATTTCTGAAGTTCACAATATAAATATTTCTTGATGATATTTCTTTATCAATTTGATAGCTTTTTCTTTGGGTGGTGTTGGGCTATTACTCTACTTATATTGTTTGGCCTTTATTCTTAGTTCTACAACTTTCTACTACTTTATAGTAGGGTTACCATTTTTGTTCTGGTATATCGTTCTAAATAATAGGTATAAGAGAATAAGTTTATATCTTTCTTTTCTATTACTTCTTGTAGTATTATTCAGGTTTTCTTGTAATTTTTCTTTAATTCCCATTTAGTGTTTTTTTTGCTAGTTTAATTAGTTCTCTAATTTTACTAAATCTATTTTTATAAATTTCTTTAATATATATAATATTTTTTTTTATCTATTCTTCAATATATTTCTACTATTCTAGTTTTTCTGAATTAGAGTGTTTAATTAATTCTTTGAAATATTGTCATTGTACATCTTAATTTCTTTTTAAGTTTCTTTTTGTACTTATTTTTTATTTATAATATACTAAATTGTTTTCTTGCATGTATGAGAATTCATGCCAAATATGAGCTTCTGCTTCATTAGGTGTCTAATTAAAGGTATCAAATAAAGTAATAATATAAAAATTTTTATTTTTAATAACACTTTCATTTCTGTTATTTTCTTTAAGTTTTTATTTTCAATGAAGGTTTCTTGGTGGACTAATATTTGGTATAGTTCTTCTGAGGTTAGATTTACTACAAAGTGTTCTATTTTTGTAATTTCTTCTTATAGTTATAAATAAGGTTGTGCTTCTTTATTAAAGAAAATAAATATATTGCTTTGTAATATATTTGATACTCTAGCAAAGTATTCTGATTCTGTTGCTATTATTCTTACTATAAGTTTTTCAAATGGTTTTGAAATAATTTGGCTTTAATAGTTAGTTGATGTTTTATATTTAATATAGAGGTTGTTTCTGATAGTACCAAAATGTTGTTATAGTATATTAAAAGATTTATTTGCAACAATTTCTTGTTCATAGTATTCTGTTTCTGTTTTTAGATTATACTATTTTTGAACACTCAGTAGTAGATTTAAAATTTGGCTTCTATACTCTTATTTTTATAGTTATATTCAGGTAGATAAATTAATGAAGATAGTAGCAAGATAAAATTTTTATTTTTTATTTCTATTAGTTATTCAGATATTTTATCAAATATTTGGATAGAGTTTTCTGGTGTTCTTTCTTTTGGGTTTTCAATAAATATTTGAGATATTTTTTTTTTCTGTGATTTTACTGAGTCTTTTCTTTTTAATTGCTAATTCGTTACCCAACGATGTAAAATGATCGACATCACATAAGAAATCGTGATGCGCATTTAATTAAAATAAAATTCACGGTTGTAAATGCCAAAACTGATTCTTACATATGTAATAAACTATGAATAATTCGACTTATAAAAGTGTTAGTTTACTTGCGGAAGGCAAAATATATTCAGAACTACACTATGGCCCCTATACTCGTGATTGGTGGTCACCCAGACCATCTAATAACAATGTCTCCGTTTCTGTTCCATATCGACTTCATATGCATATT
>CAJVPU010001204.1:0-13626 GCA_910591775.1 Dentiscutata heterogama | reverse complement strand
TGGCATTGCTATTATTTTATTACCCACGTCAATTTGTACGCAACCCTTATCATGAGCAAATAAAACACTGATATCACCACAACTGTTATAAATAGCAAATTCTGGTCCTTTGACACGGCTCAAAATAGAATTTGGGATTGTTTATATCATGCGTATTTATTTATTTCTTAATGTCCCTAAATAATCGGATTAATTTCTAAATGATCTATTTAATTCGCAAGCGAATTACATACAGTAATTACTCTATTGTTTAAGGACTTGAAATCCATCGTACAGTAAATTGTCCTACGATTATTATTCCTATTTAAAAGCTGCAAGTTATTCTTCATATTTGTTCACTATGCAATAAATTGAGTGGTTGAGAAGGGTTTTTCTTAATCCCACATAAAAACGTATTCAGAAATTTTATCATCATAATATGAATCTTCGTCGCTTTCTTGATTATTCGAATTCTCGTCACTTTCTTGGTTATTCGAATTAAATTGCTCGTCTAACTCGTCTAAGTTTAAATAATTTAACATTTTTTCAATTTTTTTTTCTAAAAAAAAATTTTTTTACTTTACCTTCATTCCAATTATCTTCATCCTCTTCCTGAATATTATAATTTTCATTTTCATGCTCATTCTCGTCTTCACTATCATTATTTTCGCCATCGCTATCATATTCACTTCTTTCATCTGAGCTACTATAATCGTCACTATTATTGCCCTGAGTTAAATCGACAGCATCATTATTTTCGCTTGAATTATTAAAATATATATGATTACCACCCTCATTTCGACGTTCTGGATCAGCAACCCAATTATAATTAAACAAAATATCCTCTTCGGATCCATCTTGAGCAGTAGATACGCCACAACACTTGAATGACCGTTTGATAAGATTGGGGTCAACATGGTCCCATGCCTCTTTTATCCATCTGGCTACTAAATTATAAGCAGGGCGTTGAATACGACCTGCAGGTGTCAATTTTTTTAATTTCCTCTCCCATCCAATTAAGATAGTGCTTACGATACTTCAAAAAAAAAAGTA
Source organism: Dentiscutata heterogama (assembly GCA_910591775.1). Lineage (NCBI taxonomy): Eukaryota > Fungi > Glomeromycota > Glomeromycetes > Diversisporales > Gigasporaceae > Dentiscutata > Dentiscutata heterogama. Next base: position 12,594 of record CAJVPU010001204.1, on the reverse strand, counting down.
TTGTTACGGTTAATTTAAAAATTAGCCGTAATAATGATTGTAATTTAAATATTCTATTTTTATTTATTTAAATAAATTTGCATTTTTTAATTAAAAAAAAATTACTTTACCTCCTCTTTAAAAGATTTATTGATATATACGTCCAATGGTTGCAATTTTTTAGTAAGTCCGCCTGGAATAATTGCAATATTAGTATTTTTTTCTTTAAATCGATTTTTAACCGGATCTGTAAGATGGCCACGGAATCCATCGAGAACAAGTAATGAACGAGGATCAACAGATAAAGGAGCCCGACGTTTCCAGATATTTTCAATCCAAAAAAGCATTTCATTTGAATTCATATATCCTTCTGGATTGGTTCGTACAACAATACCTGGTGGAAATATTTGCCGTGGTACCTTCACTAATTTGAAAATTATCATAGGGGGCAATTTGGTGCCATCAGCTAAGCAACTTAAAACAACCGTAAAATTAGATTTCTCGTATCCAGTTGTACGAATTCCAACTGTATGAGCACCAGTTTCTTCAAGCGTATAGTTACTTGGCATGTCAAATGCTAATGGAGTCTCATCCATATTTCCGATGAGAGAAAATAGATAATTATAAAGCATTCGATGATATAATACATTACTCAAAAATGCATCACGTAAAGGTTCCAGATCTTCTGGTAATTTTTGTGCTACAGTAGTACAACGCCTATTGCTTAAATTATTTCGGCGCATAAAACCTTCGATCCATCTATCACTCTATTTGCACTCATTGATTGTAGGGTAAAGTGAAGTAAAACGGGGTTGTCTTGCAAGTTGTTTTGCTTTGGTTTTAGCCATATTTCGGGATACAAGTTTTTGGTTTGAACGTAAAGATTTAATCCAAGCTAAAAGTTCAACTTCTAAAAGTGGGTATTTGGGGCGAGCACCAACATTTAGCCGTTTAATAATAGGTGAAGCACTTTTAAATTCTTGTTTTTTTTTTATCCATTCACGCAACTGGTTTCTTGTTATATTAAATTTTCGAGCAGTACTATGCTCATAGGAAGACATTCGTCTGATTGGGCAATTTTTAGAGATCTACCCGTGATTACCCATGATGATCGACCAATAAAATTGCACAGAAAAATTAATAATAATACGTACGAGTTTTTCATCGATAAGTAAAATATATGTAATATATTCGTAATATTTTATTTATTAAACGTTAAATCATTAAAAATATAAAAAAATAAATAAATAAATAAATTTTTGAATGTAAAAAATTTTTTCGTATATAAATAATAAAATTATTGAGTAAAAAAAAAATTCAATATTGCAAGGAGCGAAATTTTTGTAATGCTTCTTCTAACTCAAATGCCGAATATTTTACCGGTCTATTTTCATGATCATTATCGTCACTAGGAGAACCATTGTTGCGTTTTTTATTCCGCTTTTTGCTAGAACTTTTTAGCTCTTTTAATTGTTTTAGCAAAGATTGAACTTTTTCATCAACGCCTTCTTGTAAAAATGCAAGACAATATAGGCATTTGGACCCGTTACTGATATAACAAGACTTGTGATACGTATGACCACAAGCTAAAGCGATAATCGTATCTATATTTGTAGGCAAAGGAGTAAAATAACAATTAGATGCGTCACAAGAACAAAATGGATCGGGTTTGTGAGAAGTACTGAAACCCAAAGGAAGATGACATAATTGTGCTTCTGGCATTTTCATCGTGGCTAATAAAATCGTATCATAGTCGAATTTTCCCTTTCTCTTTTTAGAAGGTGGTCCTGGATCAACCTGTAATTGATAGACTAATGGAATTCTATGAAGAAATAATCGCACATAAATTTCTGAAAAACATTGTAATAGGAAACATGCACTTTTTTTTGTTAAATCGAAATATCACGCGCAGAATATTCGTAAGTCGCCCACGGCAACGTATGTGCAAAATTCTCTCTAAAACCATTATCATCCAGATGTAATTGGTTAATATAACGTCCATACTTGATAATTTGCTGTGTTTCGGTATGCTTTTGCGTACTTCGACGTAAAAGGCTATGAAATATCTCGACGGTCGAATCAGAAAACTTGGGAAGCTCTGCCTTCATTGTCTCTAGGATTGGATGATTGTTTAGTTCCCAGTAGAAGATATCGGAAAGAAACATTAATGGCGCTTTCGAATAATTTTTGCGATTGAACCTAAAGAAAACTGTCCAAACACGAAAGCAAGATTCAAGATAAGCGTTAAAGTCACCCGATCGGAAAAATACAGCATAAATATCTAAAACAAGAGGAATTGTGTTATCAAGAAGGTCCTTAAGCGCAAGATATTCGGCATCTTTACATAGCGATCCAAACTTTGATTCGACGATTGTGGAAATTTCTTGCCACGCACTACGAGAAATTTCTAAAATGAGATTAATACGCCACGGCTTAGGGTTTTGCGCAAGAGGCTTCGAATCTCCAAAGACATAAAGATACAATGCAGCAAAGAATGGCCGATATTGAAGAAACACCAATTCCCGGCTATTTAACGAAATATGCAAAGGACCTATAATAGGAAGAAAGGACAAAACGTCATTAGTAATGTTCGATGAATCGTGATAACATAAGTAACGTGAAATAGCTGTTCAAGGATGAATCTGCCCAGGCCAATCAGCTACAAGAGGAATAACATGTCCTTTTTCAAGATATTGCCGTATAGATGGAACTCCTGTAACCACGTTAATCGCTTTAATATAGTCCTCCAACGAATGAAGACCATTTTCTTGCAAATCCACAAGAACGACATCTTTCAACGAATGAACATGTCGTTTTTCCTTTAATCTTATATCATAACAATGCATGGTTAATTCATCCAATCTTGTATTATCATTAACCGTGCGAAATCCCCAACGATGGTTGTGTGAAAGGCCGTAAAGCATCATAAATCTATCGTTTATATTCGTTTTAATTAATTCGGCGTCGACTAGTGCAGGATTGTGTAAATTTCTTTTTGGAATTGCAGGTTGATTAGTGATCGGATTGATGAGAATTGTTGCCAAGTGTGCAGCGGTAGATGTCGTCATAGTGTTCGGCATACGTTCTGTGTGAATACTGTGATAATCATCAATATTCAACACCATCGCCTTATCAGAATGTTTGGCAAGTTCAGTATCGATGATGTCTTCATGTTCTTCAGAGGCGGAATTTTTAGTTCGCGTAACTGTACGGGATGTAACAGTAATACCTAAACCTGCAAGAGTATCTATAGAAACGTTAGAAGCGCCGGTTGAATCTAAATACATTCCCAAATCTCTCTTAAAATTGTTAATAAACTTGTTTCGCATTCCACATAAAAAATAACATAAAAATAAGAGCTGCTTTTTTACCCGTAACCGTGAATCATTATTTTTTGAATTCGGGTTAGATGACAAATACAGCTCATCAAAAAAAACCTTTAATCCTACGTTCTCTCCTTCCATAACTGCTCGAAATTCATCAAACGAATATATTGTCGGCTTATGTTCTCTGTTCTCACGAATGTACAAAATATCCGTCATAATCTTTATTGCTTCAGAAAAAGGCAAATAGCCTCAGCTTTATCGGTCTTAGCAGTTTCAGATCGCTCTCCAAAATCAGTGCTTTCAACCTCAACGATCTCGGAGATCTCAGATCGCTGTATACTTGCTTGAGCATGCTGTTGAAAAGCTAGCGAACGGTTTACTACAATTCCATTATAACAGTTTTGGCAAAGCGTATCACCTATTTTCACATAATCTGGTAAAGTTTTGTTGGTTTAGCCTTTGGTAATAACGTTTTCAGTTACCCTTTTCCAAAATGCTGATTGTTGGCTTTGGCAAAATGTAATAATACACCTAGTCATCTTCGTTTCCAAATAAGTTTTTTGTTTTTTAGATTATTTTAAGATTATTTTGTATACTTAAAAGCAACGCTCTTCTGAAACTAATTATAAAAAAAAAAATTATTTTTCATAGATAAAATGGTGAAATGTTGCAGATTAAAAAAGTACTTTAAACTGTATAAATTAGTTACCCGGGCAATTGATTTACATCAGCCAATCAGACGAAAGTCCTCCTATGAGTACATGCTTGCTAGCCGTGGGATTTTTTTCATAGTATGTAATGATTGCTAATTTCTCTCGCATATTCCAACTTCTTTTTTTTTTTTGGGTAATTTTTGCTTGTTTTGGAGTTTTATTTTTATGCCGTCCCATTTTACTTAAATATATATGTATGTATTAATTTATAATTTTACTTGTATTCAAAAAGAAAATAAGAAATCTTACTTTCGTATTTTGGTAAAAAACTTGTTCTATCCAGGATAAGACAAGAATGTTAACCGCGATTAAAAAATTTTTTTTTATATATCGCGAATAAAATAATCATGCACATGTATTTTATATTAATAAGTCAATTAAATTATAAGTTTGACCTCATGATCGGATACTATCATTATCTGTGTAATTTCCAACAATTCATCAAGATTTTCACAATGTTAGTTATTATTCTCCCTTCTTTTTTTTTTTTTTTTTTAATTATAGTTCGTGATTTTTTTTAAACATTTTATGATTACCAAGGGAACTTAAATTCGAAATGCACACATTATAATTAATATGACAATGAAGTAAGATATCTATAATGTGGAGCAACAAAAGGTGGTAAGTATAAATATGGATACTGATAATTGCACGAAATAATTTCAACTTAAGCACGCAACCTATAGTCAAATAATTTTCATTCCCGGTGGACTTTTGCTAGTGCTATATTTCTTAATAATCGTAATAGCATAGTATATAGCTAATAGTTAACTAGGTTCGTAGCTTTTTTTTTTTTTTGAAAGTTTTTTTTTCGAAGTAGTTACTCAAGCAGCTAATATATTGAAACTTGCATTTGAGACGACATATGCACTTTCAAGACCAAAGTGAAGAGATCCGAAATTTAAAACTTGTATAATATGAGGGAATTTAATTTACTATAAGGATGGTGTATGAAGTATAAATATAAAAAAAAAAGTATTGTATAGTAATCAAAATTCGTTGAGAGTAATAATTCTTAAAGATTAGAAAATGAATATCGATTACAAGTTTTTATAAATTAAAAAAAATTCATCAATGCTAAAAAAACTTTTATTTATATATTTAATTTTATAATATTTAATACCGTAAAAAGCATTAAAAAGTCACCTCTTTTATAAATTTATCTGGATAATCTATGTATTTGTAAGATCCATTTCATCGTATTTTCGTCTAAATTTATACAAATATACCGTTGCAAATCTACTCCTTCTTAGCTCTCTAACGTCTGTTTGTTTGCTTTTTATGTGTCATTTACTGTGCTATGACAAATTCTTCAATTAAAATCATGTTTATAAAGACTTGTGAGAGTTATGTCACGTACATAATGCACTACGGCATTGGCATTGCACAATTATGGCAAAAAATATGGTATGTGCGGTTTGTAAAATTATTCTACTACTAAAAGGTTATATTTACACGCAATATATAATTAAAACCTTTATATAAATTTCCATATATAAATTTTCCAGTTATCAGACCCGTACCCATACAAGAGACCTGGGGGTCTATTAATAGGTTTTAAAATGGGTAAAATGTAACAGACCTGGGTCGTTTATACGGCAGTTTATGGTAATAACTTTAAATATATAAAGTAGCAACTTTAAATATATATAAAGTAATAACTTTAGATATATAAAGTAGCTACTTTAGATAAATAAAGTAGCAACTTTAGATATATAAAGTAGCAACTTTAAATATATAAAGTTGCTACTTTATATATCTAAAGTAGCAACTTTAAATATCTAAAGTAGCAACTTTAAATATCTTTTTTTTTATTTTTATTTTTTTTTTTTTATATTAAAGACCGATGTTGTGGTTGCTTAATGCTTTATTGTGTTCTTTATATGTCTATATTATAGACATTTTTGGTACATTAATGAGTATACAACTAGCCACTTGTACAACTTTTGATTGCTTATTTAAGTAGACCACCCAAAGGTTCTACACTAGTTGCCATACCTGCAACCTACTAGGAGATTGCCTATTTAAACCCTCTAATTTTTTGTACCCACCTAGCAGTTAGCACCTAAGTTCCCGTACAATACGTGCCATCCAACTCGACATGTGGTCTCTCTTTCTGTGCTAGGAACCTAGGCCGTACTTATTTTAAGGAGTACGTCACCCAATAGCAAGGCTCAGGGTATCTCCTTGTTAACAACCTACCAACTCTATGGTCCTATTAACAGGGCTATGCCCTTGCAAAGTTCACCCAAACCCCAGTACCCACTTCATAGCATATTCCCAGTACTTCAGTTCCCCTCCACTTTGGTTTTAGACTTCTAATTCATATGGCCTGGAAGAACTGTGATCTGTCTTTAGTTCATCAGCACTGCCATAACCTTTTCCTCTGGTTAACCCGGCAGTTTGGTTTGTGAACTGGCTTTACTACACACTGATTGTGCCCCGTCCAGTTCTTCTACTTCAGTTTTTTTTTTCTGAGTCTAGCCTTTACAGTAGTACTGTCAAAGATCTGTGCTACTTCTTTACTCAGGTCTTCCTAAATGGGCTTCCGTCTTCCCAATTCTACAGATTTATATGATCTAGAGACTTATTTAGTGTTTGCACTACCTATTACCAGTTTGTATTCCTCTGTGTAACCCAAAGTTGCATGGATGCCCCAGACCTGCCAGTCTTGCTAGTGCGATCATAGTTACAGGTATCCTATCTCAACTGATCAATAAAAGACAGTTGCTATAACACAGGTAATTATTTGAATTTTTTGTCCTCGGTGGGTTTTGAACTCTTGACCTGCCACTTAGTGAGAGTGACAACCTAACTACTACACTAGATCACTACACCTCAACTTTAAATATCTAAAGTAGCTACTTTATATATCTAAAGTTGTTACTTTAGATATATATTTAAAGTTGATGCTTTATATATCTAAAGTTGCTATTTTAGATATTTAAAACTGCTGCTTTAAATATTTAAAGTTGCAACTTTAAATATATATTTTAAATAGCAACTTTAAATATCTAAGTAGCAACCTTAAATATATAAAGTAGCTACTTTAGATATATAAAGTAGCTACTTTATATCTAAAGTTTTTACTTTATATATTTAAAATAGCTACTTTATATATCTAAAGTAACAACTATATATATTAAAAATTTCTACTTTATATATTTAAAGTACCTATTTTATATATCTAAAGTAGCATCTTTAGATATATAAAGTAGCAACTTTAGATATATAAAATAGCAACTTTAGATATCTAAAGTAGCTACTTTATATATATAAAATAGCTACTTTATATCTAAAGTTTTTACTTTATATATTTAAAATAGCTACTTTATATATCTAAAATAACAACTTTATATAATAAAAGTTTCTACTTTATATATTTAAAGTACCTATTTTATATATCAAAAGTAGCAACTTTAGATATATAAAGTAGCAACTAAAAATATATAAAGCAGCAACTTTAGATATCTAAAGTAGCTGCTTTATATATATTTTTAGTTGCTACTTTATATATCTAAAGTTGCTACTTTATATATCTAAAGTTGCTACTTTATATATCTAAAGTAGCTATCTTATATATCTAAAATAGCTACTTTATATATTTAAAGTTATTACTTTATATATTTAAAGTTGCTACTTTATATATTTAAAGTTGCAATTTTAAATATTTAAAGTTGCTACTTTATATATCTAAAGTAGCTACTTTAAATATCTAAAGTTGCTACTTAAATATCTAAAAGTACTAATTAAAATATTTAAAGTTGCTACTTTATATATCTTAAGTTGCTACTTTAAATATCTAAAGTTGTTACTTTATATATCTAAAGTTGCTACTTTAAATATCTAAAGTTGCTACTTTAGATATATAAAGTAGCAACTTTAGATATTTAAAGTTGCTACTTTAAATATATAAAGTAACAACTTTAGATATATAAAGTAACAACTTTAGATATATAAAGTAGCAACTTTAGATATATAAAATAGCAACTTTAGATATATAAAGTAGCTACTTTAGATATATAAAATAGAAACTTTAGATATATATAGTAGCTACTTTAGATATATAAAGTAGCAACTTTATATATATAAAGTAGCTATTTTAGATATCTAAAGTTGCTATTTTATATATCTAAAGTTGCTACTTTATATATCTAAAGTTGCTACTTTATATATTTAAAGTTGCTACTTTAGATATATAAAATAAGTACTTTAAATATTTAAAATAGAAACTTTTAATATATAAAGTTGCTACTTTAGATATATAAAATAGCTATTTTAATTATATAAAATAAAAACTTTAGATATAAAGTAGCTACTTTATATATCTAAAATTGCTACTTAGATATTTAAAGTTGCTATTTAAAATATTTAAAGTTGCAACTTTAAATATTTAAAGCAACAGCTTTAAATATCTAAAATAGCAACTTTAGATATATAAAGTAGCAACTTTAAATATCTAAAGTAGCAACTTTAAATATCTAAAGTAGCAACTTTAGATATCTAAAGTAGCTACTTTAGATATCTAAAGTTGCTACTTTAGTTATCTAAAGTAGCAACTTTAGATATCTAAAGTAGCAACTTTAGATATCTAAAGTTGCTACTTTAGATATCTAAAGTTGCTACTTTATATATATATCTAAAGTTGATATTTTATATATCTAAAATTGCTATTTTATATATCTAAAATAGCTACTTTATACAGTATATCTAAAGTTGCTATTTTAGATATTTAAAGCTACTGCTTTAAATATTTAAAGTTGCAACTTTAAATATTTTAAATAGCAACTTTAAATATCTAAATAGCAACTTTAGATATATAAAGTAGCTACTTTAGATATATAAAATAGCTACTTTAGATATATAAAGTAGCTACTTTGTATCTAAATTTTTTATTTTATGTATTCAAAATAGCTACTTTATATATCTAAAGTAGCAACTTTATATATTAAAAGTTTTTATTTTATATATCTAAAGTACTTATTTTATATATCTAAAGTAGCAACTTTAGATATATAAAGTAGCACTTTAGATATATATAGTAGCAACTTTAAATATCTAAATTAGCAACTTTATATATATAAAGTTGCTACTTTATATATCTAAAGTAGCTACTTTATATATTTAAAGTTTCTACTTTATATATTTAAAGTAGCTACTTTATATATTTAAAGTTTCTACTTTATATATTTAAAGTAGCTACTTTATATTTAAAGTTCCTACTTTATATATCTAAATTTGCTACTTTATATATCTAAAGTTGCTACTTTAAATATCTAAAGTAGCTTTATATATCTAAAATAGCTACATTATATATCTAAAGTAGCTACTTTATATATCCAAAGTTGTTACTTTATATATCTAAAGTAGCTACTTTAGATATCTAAAGTAGTAACTTTATATATATAAAGTAGCTACTTTAGATATCTAAAATAGCAACTTATATATCTAAAGTAGCTACTTCAGATATCTAAAATAGCTACTTTATATATCTTAAATAGCTATTTTAGATATCTAAAGTCTACTTTATATATATAAAGTAGCTACTTTAGATATACAAAATAGCTACTTTAGATATCTAAAGTAGCTACTTTATATATCTAAAGTAGCTACTTTAAATATCTAAAGTTGCTACTTAAATATCTAAAGTTGTTACTTAAAATATATAAAATTGCTACTTTATATATCTTAAGTTGCTAATTAAATATCTAAAGTTGCTACTTTATATATTTAAAGTTGCTACTTTACTGCTTTAAATATCTAAAGTTGCTACTTTATATATTTAAAGTAGCAACTTAAGTTATATAAAGTAGCAACTTTATATATTTTAAGTAATAACTTTAGATATTTAGATAGCAACTTTAGATATATAAAGTTGCTACTTTAGATATATAAAGTAGCTACTTTATATATTTAAAGTTGCTACTTTATATATCTAAAGTAGCTACTTTAAATATCTAAAGTTGCTACTTAAATATCTAAAGTTGTTATTTAAAATATATAAAATTGCTACTTTATATATCTTAAGTTGCTACTTTAAATATCTAAAGTTGCTACTTTATATATTTAAAGTTGCTACTTTAAATATCTAAAGTTGCTACTTTATATATTTAAAGTTGCTACTTTAGATATATAAAGTAGCAACTTTAGATATATAAAATAGCAACTTTAGATATTTAAAGTAGCAAATTTAGATATATAAAGTAGCTATTTTAAATATTTAAAGTAGCAGCTTTAGATATATAAAGTAGCAACTTTAGATATATAAAGTAGCTACTTTAGATATATAAAATAGCAATTTTAGATATATAAAATAGCTACTTTAGATATATAAAGTAGCAACTTTAAATATATAAAGTAGCTACTTTAGATATATAAAGTAGCAACTTTATATATATAAAGCAGCTACTTTGGATATTTAAAGTTTAACTCTACAAAAATATTCAAAAACATTTATTAATCTTTCCAAAGCTCTAATTATAAACTAATAATTATAAATAATCTTAACAGTATTCCAAACCCAAGACTTGATTACCCTTCTTCAAAAAAATTCTTTATACCAGAATTATAGCTTATCAAATATCTTTAAAGCCAACAACACAAAGATATTTATTACCTTTTTTTTCTAATATCCAAAACTATATATTCAAAAGAGCTAATATTCAAAGTAGAATTAATCAAATTTGGACTAATTTATCTATTACTAATATAGAATATACAGACTTTCTTTCAAATCTAACTATTATATAATAACCCTAAAAATAATAATTATTCTTAACAAATCTAAACTATCTAAACAACAAAAAAGAAAATATTTTCTTTGGAAAAACTATTTAAAAAAAACTATTCATAACTATGCTTTCCAAACTTCACACAAACTTTAATATATCTTTTCAAAAATCTAATCAATTACAAATCAAAACTATCTAAACCTTGTATGAAACTAAATATATTAAGCTTTGATCAAAGCAGCTAATAAACTCATTCTTTTCAAAAAAATTAAAACAATCAAAAAAATTTAAGACTCACTATCTCCTAAACAATCTCTACTTTACAAACAAATTTAAATTTCTAAAAATTATTTTTACTTATCTAACTTCTCTAACTTGACCAATATCTAATTTAATATCCTGAAAACTTACTTCAAACCAAACATCTAACCTATATCCAAATTAAAAATAAATTTCAACTTGTCAAATTTTCTCTTAATTTTCAATATCAACACAACCTATACAATAAAATTAAACAAAAAATAAAAAACTATAATAAAATCTTTACAAAAACATCTAACTTATTTACAAAAAAATACTCAAAAAATACAACAATATCAATATTAACTACCTCCTACTTAACTATAATCTACTTACAGAACACAATAAAGTTTTAAATCAAATTCATAATTACTTCTCAGAATATTTTTCAGAAAATCCTTATATCTAATCCCTTTTAGCTTTCAACAACTTTACTAATTACATCCAGAACTTAAACCTAAATATAGTAAACTATTTAAAACAATTACAGACTGGGAATAGTCTAAAATAATCTCTAATCTTTTTAATCAAAAAGTAGCAGACTCTTGAGAAACCTGCTATGAATATATCAAATATACTAGCCTTTTAGCACAAAATATTCTTAAATCTTTTATTAACAAATATTTTCAATTACAAAAAACTCCAACTAAATAAAAATCCTCAAATATTTTTTTTATTTCAAAAAAATTTAACTGGAATTTCACACTTAATCAAGTTCAATCTATATCAACTATCAAACCTTTCAAAAAGATCTTTACTAAGATCTTTACTAATCACTTAGACAAGATAATCTTATCAAACAACCTTCTTTCTAATCTAAACTTTGCAGTATTTAAAAACTTCTCTACACATACTCCAATTCAAATCTTATATAATACTATCAAACAAGGGTGTGGTGACTTAGAGTAGTGGTAGAGTTGTCGCACCCCCAAGCTAGCTTGACTATGGTACCGAGTTCGAATCCCACTGGCGACGTTTCGGACAAAAATACCTGTGTTATGGTAACAGATCTTCATCGATAAGTCGGGTTCTATCACCTGTAACTCCGGTCACACCAATGCACCTCGTGCACTGGAAGGTTCTGGAAGCATCCGTGTGACACTTGGGTTACACGGAGGAATGCAAACCGGTATAGGCGGCGCAAACCCACGATAAGGCTTCCGGAACCATATAAAACCGATAGAGAGGACTTGAAGATCTGGAACCGGCTTGGCAAATCCCGAATAAGGATGTAGTAAGGATCTTTGATGGTGACATGGAACTGAACTGGACTGAACCGTAGAACTGGTAGAATCGGGTGACAAGATCCTAGAGGTGGGATCCACCAACCAGGCTGCCGGAGTCGCACCGGAGGAAAAGAACTTGTGCTTTGGAAGCATGTACCAAGGGAAGAATACCTAAACGACACCTAAAGCTGGAGAGACCAACCCTGCCGGGCCATCTGGATTGGGAGGCTGAGGAAACCAGAGACATGGGGCATGAAGGTGATAAGAAGTGGGTACCGGGATCTAAATACCGAACCTTACAAGGGTAGTAGTAGGTAAT
>CAJVPU010001203.1:0-13626 GCA_910591775.1 Dentiscutata heterogama | reverse complement strand
TAACTATCCGAAATAAAGCTCATGCCAATGGCCTAAGTGGTCACCTTTAATATTAAAAAAAAAAAAAAAAAAAAAATAAAGTCAACAAGAAAATACTAGACCTCTAATCGACACTAACAAAAATATTCAAAGAAAAACAAATCATAAAAGACTTATTAAAAGATCAAGGAATACTATTAAAAGAAACACCTGATACCTCAGACAGTGAATGAAAAGAAAAGAAAAATGAGCAATGAAAGCCTGTGACTATTGTAGAGAAAAGAAAATAAGATGTAAATATAATGACCAAAATCAGACGTGTACTCAGTGTAACTCTCGTGGACAACTGTGTATAAACACAAAGAAATATTTTCCAAGAGGACCAAGGTCTAAAAGATTTAAATAGATAATACATGAAACAATATCCAAGAATTTGAATGACCACAAGACAAAATAGACAAGTACCACCACAACATATATAGCAAACAAACATAAATATATTTCTACAAAATGCGTTACAAGCTGCATATCAGACTAGAGCAATAGTGGAACAAGATTTAATTGCACAACAACCTTTTATAGAAACACTAACAAGAAATGCTCTCTTATATATTACTGCACAACATGGTAGCTTACTCCAACAAGCAGTAGCAAATAGAATCAACAATCACAATCTAGTATATACAACCTTAGGAGAAATATCACAACTAAAAGACTGCAGGACAACACCAGAATACATTTACTCACAAATAAATCAGAAGAAATTACAAAGACTTCTAGAAGAATATAAAAATTTAATACTCTCAAAAGAATTAAATATTGAATCAATGCATAAATGAACATATTTAAAAACAGCCCTCATTACATTGTCAATAACACAAGAAATATTTGAGGATGAAATAAAAGAAATAACTCTAAAATTTGTAGACGGAGAAATACTTAAATATATTGAAGAACTGTTGAAACAATAACAACAATCTAGAACAATTAGTCAAATTATCCTCATTACCATTGATAAACACAACTCTTTTGTGGATGAACCACTTTGCTATAACTGCCATAGCATACGATAGAGCATCAATACATTTCATACTCCTGCTAAAAGACGTAATATTGGTATTTGAAGTGTGTTATATAGTAAACAAGATATTTGACTTAATAATTAAATACACATTGATAAAACAACAAGAAAACTTACTCAAAATAGAATTTAATGACTACAGAGAATAACAATCAATTCGACAGAACAACCCAAGCATTAAAAGGATACCTCGAAGACTTACAAGGAATAATTCAACTAGATTTATTAATAAACCTAACACATCAACAAATAACGAAACAAATTCAAAACTTAAACGGCAAATACTCCTGTGCACAACTAAAAGAAGGGACAAGTAAAAACTATTGCCTAATATCAGTGTTAGACGAAATTAACAGAGTAACATTCTTAGTATCAAGAACAATTAGCTTAGAACAAACACTCAACCAATATCGAGAGATACCTGAAGAACAAAAAAAAGCTGAAGAAGAAATTTATTTAGAAGAATTAAAAGAATTAAAAGGAAACTTAGAGAATTTAACTGATTATGAGTTAGAACAAAAACTTGAGCTTCTACAAGACAATAATATTAAAAATATCAATAGTTTTATAATAGTACATAAAAAGAATAGAACAAAAAATATAGAAGAAATTGACCGAGAAATACAAAGATTTGAGAAATACACAAATAAAAGAAAAGAATACTTAAAAGAACTTAATGAGCAATAATACAAACATGTATCAAAGAATAGAAAAAATAATACAACTAAAAAGATTTAAGTTCATTTGGAACCTTTTGCACAGAAAATCAAAATTTAACCCAGCAAAAGAAATACTTGAACAAAGAACAAAAGAACAAATAATTGAGGACATAATCGAAACAATTGAAAGACTCCAGAAAAGAATCCAACCAACAAATAATAATCGAATAGGAATAATTTTAATATTATTACAGATCATAAAACAATTGTCACTATCCATAAATGTGACCGAAGAAACTATATTTAATTACAAATTAGCCAAAATACAAAAACAATATATAAATAAATTAAATATTGTACAATCGCAACTAGGGACCATACTTAACAAAATTGAAAAAAGAATACGAGATCCAGTAGCTCAAAGAGAAGTTTACTTAATACCAGACAAATTAGAAATAGTCACAACCCATATTATTAATACTGTAAGAAATCTATATTCATTAGAAGGAGCAACTTACTTTTTTGAATACGACGAGGAAATACAAGCCTGACTATCAGAAAAAGGTGTAAAACAATTTCAGAAGAATAAAAAAGCAAAAGAATTAATAGATAAAAGAACTAAAGAATTACTTCAAGAATTGCAACAATTAGATGACCAAATTTAAGAAAATTAATATAGAAAAATACTTTGACCTTTATTATAAATTATTAAAAAGAGAAAACCCTAGATATGAATCAACCATAGAAGAAACAAAGAGATATTTTAAAGAAATACTTAAGAATATTGAAAAAGAATATTATGAAGAAATTTTACGACTGGAAGTTAATGAAATAGCAAATTCTATAACCTCTTTATTTTCTAAAAGAAAAGAAACAGACTTTGTCTTCTTTCTAGTAAAAACACTTAGAAAAATAGACTACTATATTACTAAATTCATCTCTGACATCAAAGACGTAAATTATCCTGAATATTCTTTTGTATATACAGAAGAACAAAACAAAGAACACTGAAGATCAGTCTATCAAGATGAACTTGAAACTCAAATAGATGCCATATATAGGGCAGTAATAGGATTCTACATAGAAAGAAAATTTGATAAAAAGACAATTGAAGAAATAAAAGAAGAACGTAAAAAATTCTGGAAAAACTAAATGACTCATTGGAAAAACTTAAATCCGGAATTAATATTTGAGAAATACTATTATTTCAATACAAAACCGCATAGACCAGGATAGCAAATAAAACCCAAAATGTTAACAACTGATTAGTCTCTGAAACTATTAAAAATATTAATAAATGACTTAGAAACGGAACTTGAAGAAGTGGCCCTCAGAAGTGCAGTTTTAGAACAAAAAATCTTAACAATATACAACTGTTACTATAACGACGACTACCTTTGGATAGCAACAAAAATAAAAGATATTCAAAAAACAATTGACTGGCAATACGACCAAAATTCAGGAATATATGCTGGAAAAACCTTTGAAGAATTTGAGAGGCAGTGTAGACAAGAAAGCTATCAATGACACCTTGAAGAAATTTATAAGAAAAGAACAGGAATAAGTATAAGTAAAGAATATTAGAAATCAAAAGGACAAACTTGGGAAAAATTCAAAAAATACCATGCAACAATTTGGGAACAAGAATGTAATTACTAGAGAATTTTTGAGCCAAGAATTAAACCAATGCACAAAAAAATTGAACCAGAGAGACCAGCTACAAAATGACTTAAAAATATACTCAAATCTGGAACTATTAGCATATCTTAATAAACAAGTATTCCTACATGACCCATATCAATTACTGAATAGAATAATGACTTAAGCAATAGAATTTATAATGATAAAAGGAGAAGCATATATTTTATTAGCCAAATGAATCAACCCGAATAAAAGCTTTTACTGAACATTCAATAGAATAGGAGGAAAAGGAAAATTAGACCTAAACGGAATACCAAAAGAAATCATAGAAGTAACAGCCTTTAGAGAAATATTCGAAGAATCTGAATTAGTAATTAAAAATAATAACCTAATAAAAATTCAAGAGAACTTATATTACTCTACTGAAGAATGGATAGCAACAGGGTGCAACCCTGAAGAAGCAAAATATTTTATAACACTAGGGCTATTTATTTTCTGATTAAACGATAAAGAGATTTCAAAAAATACTGAACCGGATACTTTAGAACCATGTAAGTTATACTCCCTGAAACAAATAGAAGAACAACAAATACCTCTTGTACCTATGATTTTACAGAATCTCTAGTATATATTTAAAAGAATTGAAGACTACTCAACATTAGAATATATAAATAAAATAAAAACGGCATACCAATACAGAATAATAAATCCAAAGAAAACATTTATTAAATTATTCGAAGGAATAGACTCTGAATTGGATGAAGAAAATTTAGAACTACTGACAGTGGAAGAATTTGAAAACATTATGATTAATAAAGAAGAGATAACCTTAAAACAGATTAAAAGAGGATAGCTATTTAAAACCTTAATCCAAAAACAAATAGCACCACTAAAATGAATAGAAAAACAACTTATGAATTTTGACCATCTCTATATAGAATATAAGTATCTGACTATCTTCAACAAAAATGACAAAGCTAAAGTGGCAACAGTATTGGAAAAATATTCCAAAGTAATCGACCTAGTAAAACTACCAGACAATATTTTAGAAAAACTTAAAAAACAATATTATTATTATAATTTAAAATATGACAATAATGGACAAGTATACCAGATAAAGATACGCCAAACAAATGAATTTCAAGTTACACTTGTAACAATCAGATTTTTAATAATCAAATACAAAGATCTTACTCTTATCTAGAAATAACTGGTAATACAAATCTGGCCACCTTAAACTTAACCTTAGCCATTAAACTATAGTTGTTAGAAATATTTTTTGTATAATAAAAGATAAATTTTAAATTCTTCTAATGAAAAATGAAACCCTAATGCTTCTACTAAAAAAAAATTCATAATTTATCTAAAAATTAGTATAAGGAATTATATTTAAGCCAGCAAATAGTCTAGTTATTGTATCAATCATTAATTTTAATGTTAGCAAATAAATTTAAAATCAGGCTCATATTTTTAACTACCTGAGTTAAAACTAGATTTGCAGGTAAAACTAATTAATTTCACCAAAAAACTAGTACACCAATGGTTCACTATTGACAATTAGTTTTATCTATAACTATAGTTATATCATTGGTACACCAGTTTTACTAGTTTCACCTAGTGCACTATCAGTGCACTATTGAAGATTGGTTTTACCTGCAATTTTAGTTAAGATAGTCTATTAAAATATAGAATTAGATAAAAATTAGCAAAAAATTTTTTTTCAAAAAATCAATTAACTCATGAATTTTCAGTCAGAATAATGTAATTTTGGTACCATTTAATTTGTCTCATCGAGATAAATTGAATAGTACCAAAATCATATAATTTTGATCAGATGATTCAGATAATCTGTTTGGATATTTAAATTAAAAAAACTAGATATCCAAATATAGCTTATTGAATAAATAGGTGCCAAATTAATCTGGATTGAAACTTTACTAAAAACAAATAAATTTAAAAAAAAATTTTAACTAAAAAAATTATTTAAAAAAAAAACTCTTTCCCATAAATCTGTAAATTATTAGTAAAATAAGAAAACAAACAAATAAACAAGCAAGCTATTCAGAAAATAAATAATATATTCGCAAGCATAGAGTCCTTTAGAACAAACTAGTCACACTAGATCACGAACACATTATAGTACTGTAAGCAAATACAGAGAAAGCATAAAACTAAAAAAAAACCCACAACATCACCTAGTACTCTCTTGGAGCTACCCTTCAACATGTCACAACAAAAGTCGTACTTACAATTATTCTCTGAAAAACTCTTCAGCATCACAACACCTAATGAAGACTTGATTAATCCATAAAATCCTTTAGAATCTACTATGCAACCACTCCAGACTACACTACCCACTACAAAACGAAATACTAGTAGTAAAAACTGCATATCATACTCTTGCTATACTCTATACATCAAACCAAAAAGTAAGTATTCTGGCTTATCCCAGTCTGCAGATCACATAGAATCATATGATTTACAGATAACATTATCACTTCTAGACATCAACACAACAAACCCAAAACAAGTTGGCCCTAACTCTCACATCTCAAATCTAATAGAAATATTCTCACAGCCAGAACAAAACAAACTAAATACAACAGTCCCAGACCACCAAATAGAATGGATACCACAACAAATAGAGGTAGACTCACAACAACAAAACACAACAATGTCAACCCACTTCGAAGACCAAATCTAAGCCTGGCAACCTCAGATATACAGTCAAGCAACAAGCAAAGCCCCACCCCATCAACCAACCATGCAAACAGAACTATCCTTGTTATGGAACTAGCACATATTACATGCATTAGCACAAAGAAATAAGCTCTTCAACTTAGCCAAGTGGGATAATGACAAAATCATAGAAGCTATTCAGGATAAAGAAAAAATAAAGAATTTTTTTGACACAAGGCCAACTCTCACCCTACCTCTCACAACTTACCTGCAACAATTAACTCTAAATTTAACTATTACAATACTGCTTTTTTTAAATCATTTATATAGGGCAAACAAGCAATACCACAACACCAAAGAGAGTTCGAAGCACTCTTTAATATGGCTTTAGAAAAATACAAGAGATACCATAAAACTCGCTTTATAAACAAAAACAATAGAAACCAGATTATGCAAAAACTCAAGAAGAAGATTGCTATTGACTACATTACTAATATCGATTTTATTAAAATAAATGCCCATAATATTACTTGTAAAGTCTTCTATTGCACAAACTTTGCTCACATTGACCTTCCAACCAGCTTTGAAGATACAAGACGTATCATTAGAAAGACTTTGGCAGAAAGACTTCAACCCCTTCCAGTATCAACTAAGAAAATACATGTTGATGTAATCGAAATGCTACTATTTAAATTGCCAATGCAAAATTAAAACCACACTAAAGCTATAGTAGCAGCACTCTGAAAAATATACAAGTTTGAAACCCTATTAGAATCCTTCTTCGAAGAACAGCTAATGCAACTCCCCAAAGACCTGTCTGTACTACACCCTCTCATTAAAGACCTATTTTCTATTACTGACTGAGCAGCACTATCTCATCTTACTGAATACTGATATAAACTTGTGGTCCTATATAAATTAGATGAAAAAATACCACCCAGTTACTTTGACCTACCTGCACCCAAATCTGTACTTCTTTCAACCCCTCAACAATTACCCCACAGCCTGAGAAGCTACTTTCCCTGCAACCCCAAAAATGCAGAAGAAATTAAGAAATATGTTAATATTCTTCACCCCGCTACAGATTCAAATACTTACTCAACGACTATATAGTTCAGAAACCAAAACTTCTAGCTGACCCCAAAATGGTGAAAACACAGAATGTCTACAGTTTTCCTATTCAAGAGAAAACATCTGCAAAAAAATTTTTAGCCAAAATAGAGTAACACTATAAGTTTACTTTTACCACCAGAATACATAATAGTTAATCCTATAGACAAACTGACCCTACCAATTGACTATACTCAAATTAGTCAAATGAATCTAACTATACCAATTACCTCACTGAAGATTCCTATTGATATCGCTAGAAAACTCAGAAAATATTACTATTTTGCACAGATTCCTCCAAGTTGGATCAATATTAAAAATAAAGTTAGAGACAACAACAAATCTATAATCTTACAAAATCTGGAAGAACTAAAATCACAACTATCACATATCAACCTGACTCTAATTTAACTAATTTCCATACAAGACAGAACAATAGTAACTGAAGCAATAGAAAAGATTAAATTACACTTTACTCTGAATACAATCCTCAACTACCTACTTTAACTCCAAGATTTACCTATTCCAGAATGGCCGATATTTGACAACTATGAATTCACTAACTCCTACAAACCAAATAACAAACAAACTATGAAAACCTCATCTACTACTATCACACAACCTACTGAACTCACACCAAAACCCACTACTATCTAAATACCCTATGAACAATAACAATCCCTTTAGCAATGATTCTCCATCATCTACAAATACCTTAAATAGTATTATATTCACCTCCAGCCACCCCATACTACCTGGTGTCTTACCAACAAATCAAATACCTAATACAATATCAAATGTGAATATGCCCACTTTAACTACTTTATATATTCTAAATCACAATATTCAGGGCCTTAACCAAGCGCTTAAACTAAACTCCTCCTAGAATACTGTAATTCTAATGAAAATGACATCGCTATCTTGACCGAAACAAAACTTGCTACATCTACTAATTATACTATATCTTTCTTGAACCTCTCTACAAAATTTATACCACAAACTGTGACCAAGTTAATGCAAACATTTGGGAATCCAGCAAAGGAGTCGCAATTATACTTAAACCCACTTTACAGCCCTATATACATAAAATACAAACACTTCCCGACCTCACCCTCTTAATAGACTTCACCTTCTATCTAACAATAAAACACACCTAATTGCAGTATATCTCTCTCTTCAACCACACCACATATCCACACAGCTCAATAACAACTAATCACCTGGACACAAGATGGCTATTCACACAACATGAATCTAATTATAGTAGAAGACTTTAACTGCAACATCCATGGACATAACTACTACAGACACAACTCCTTCCTTCAATATCTTGTTAATACTAACTAATAAGTCTACTACAACTACAACATATCACCAAGCCCACTTGGAGCAAAAACAATACTTATAGCCAAATTGATGACATATGGGTTAATCCTGAAATCGCACTCGTGTTCTATACTCCACAACTGACTAATTCTCTTATTGTTACTGACAGTAACCACCAAATAATCACAACCTTCTGGTACACACCCCAATCTACAAACAACCATGACAAAAAAAGCAGTATCAGAAAATTTATAACTATGACCATATGATACAAGAACTATAGGACAACTTCACTATCTTCATAACAACCCACCTAAAAGCCACCAACCATCACCAAACACAGATTACAAATATTGATCAACTAAATAAAACCTTTAACAATTTTAATAATATAGTCAAACAGGCCACAGACAAGTTAATCTCACACACCTTTACCAGCCTGCGTACTTTTTATGCATTCACTCAAAGCTAGCTCCTTGCATTGTGCATTAAAACACATTAACCACATTTTGCTAACACTCTCCCAACCTATTTCCTTTCACGCACAAAACTTGACAGCTACAGTAAATAAACTCCTCAACAAAATAAACACACTCACCCAAATCACCAGCTGTACAATTTTACCCAGGACTTAACAACACACAAATTCTCAAACACTAAAAGTCAACTGATATAACTATGTAAAACCCTCTATAGTGCAAGAAATACAGAAAACAACAACTCAAAGAGAGAACAAATCCAAAACTTTATTGATAAACACTACACTAATTTTCAAGAAAATACTTCAAAGATGATAGATAGTATCTTGCACAGAAACCACACCCCTGTCACCTTCAATAATATTTTAATACCAACCTCTATCTTAACTAACCCCCAAGAAATCAAAAAAGCAACTGTCCAACATTTTTGCAACTGGACTAAATTAAACCCCCTTGATGACACACATTGGCACAAATGGGAACAGTACTACAAGCCAATTTACAAAGTCACCAAAAATATCTACTCCACACTCCTCACCCATATTGAAACATGCAAAGTTCAAAATACTATTACAGCAGCCCCAAACAACAAAGCAACTGGCCCCTCAGTCATTTCCAATGAGATGTTAAAGAAAATCCCCTTCATATCGATTTCTTTACTTACAAAAATCTTAAATGTCTGTATATCACTGCAAACCATACCCTCCGTATAATACAGAAGCCTCATTTGGCCCATATCAAAAAAAGAATACCACTCAGAAGACCTCTCAAAAACCTGACCCATCACACTAATTGAACATATATGAAAGGTCTTTACAAAAATACTCACCTCACGGCTCAACTCAATCCTTCTATAAAATGACCTTTTCAATCTGGCAAATAATGTTATGCTCCTACTAACATCAACACTACAACCAATTCAACTTATTACACATCTTGAGAAGACACATTTACAAACAAAAAAGAACTTTAGATACTGTTACAAGACATGTCCAAAGCTTACAATACCATACACCTACCACTACTTCAAAAACACTCTGCAAACTTAATATACCAACACAATTTATCAACTTAATAACTAACATTTTTAGCTTCCATCAAAACTAGATTATTACAACCTTTGGCAAAATACAATCCTACAATGTTGAAAATAGTATAGACCAAGGCGAAACAATCTCTTCTATACTCTGGAGAATATACTATAACTCTCTCATCTGCCATATCTCCAACTCAACACTAGGCTACACTACTTTAGTTAAACGACCCAACTCTAACCAAACACTTATCTCAACCACAAACATAATCACCTATATGGATGACACCACATGGGTGGCTCCCAATTATATCACTTAAACAAATCTTCACTATAGCCTCCTACTTCTACCAAATAGCTAAAATCACAGTTAACCCACACAAGTTAATACTTTTTCACAACAACCCAAATGATACAAACCCTATACTCTTTCAAGATCAGCCTATATTTAACCTTCTAGCCAAACACACCTTTAGATTCCTAGGAACTTATATCAACCACTTAATCAACAATTGCTACATAATCATAAAACTCAAACAAAACTTTCACACAGAACTAAACAAACTAAAATTCTTCAAAATTACTGAGAAACAAGCTATCTACATCATCAATTCAGTTCTACTAGCCCGACTACAATAACAACTCTTAAACATATATCTTACTACATCAAACTATCAATTTATTATATGTCACTATGCTGCAATAGTAAAACAAAAAGCCTTCTTGGCTCGTTGTACCCCTAACTCCCTCCTATTCTACCTCTACACTTATATACTAACAAACACTCTTCAACTACAACAAATAAACCATGCTTTAATTCTTGAAAACCTCCTCAACTCACCTATATTCTCACCAACCTTTAAGCTATGCCTTAAACAACTTCAAAATAATGCCTTTACTAATGTATCTATACTCACCAACCTACCAACCTTTATATACAAAGAATACAAAACATTTACCACCCATCTTATAACTAACATTCATCAACTTAATATCCAATATACAAGTACTAATATTGGCCCAATCCCACTCCATGCCCCTGAACATTCTATAAACTTCATTCTTTGCAATCTAAAAAATTGATCTCACATTAAACACTGTTTAAACCAATATCAGATCTCAGCAATCGAACAATTCACTAATTATGACAACACTATGATACTAACTTGAAAAAACTTCTACCACAATATACTCAAAATACCTTGCAGTTATAAACCTAAATGGTTCACAATAATTATAAAAATGCTATGCGAACTCACCTCACCCTCACTTCAACTTACTTCTCCCAACCTCTTTATTTGGACCCTTGCTCAAACCCAAACAAAATGGATAATTACAGCAGACCACACTTTCGGCAAAATCATTTCAATAAAAGACAACCTCTACAAGATTCAATATTAGAAGTTGAACTATAATACTAATACACTTAACTCCTGCAGTTTATGCTCACACCACAACCCAATAACTCTCAATACATGCTGTTCATTCTGGATACCTAAATCCTCTACTTACCAAATCCAAGTATCATCAAAACACAACTGGCATGGCACCCTTTCCCACCTTCAGATTCCTCTTTTCCTACTCAAACATAACAACCAACCTGTATACTACATACTTCACAATCATCAACAAATCTTCAAAATGTCACAAACCCTCAACAAACATGCTGAACAGATTTGGATGACATATTTAACACTTCCTAACCAATTCTCCCTCTCTGTGCAACTAAGTGTTACAACTCAAAAAACACATACCTCCATCATTACCCTTACCAATAATGCAACAAAATTAGTCTTACAAAACAAAACTTGGCCTAGTTCAGCAAAAATTGCAATCACAGCTTTATACACTCTTCTCATAATCACCCCCAATTAGTCAATGATAAATCTTACTACAAACTCAACTTCCATAATCAAACTACTACTGATAATCACCAATACTTCTCTTGAAACAGTATACACTATTCAAAAACAAACAAACACTAGCCTCCTAATTGCTATTCATACAGTGATACATGCAAAATATATTACCATCCAAGCAATATATTCACTCTGAAAAAACTTAATTCAACCTTGAGACAACATCATGCAAATCGAAATCGACCCTTTCACAGTAATAAACTACACCTACCTTCTTTACTTCAATCATCAACTTGCATCTAATAACCTAAAGTCAATGATAAAAAAACTCCACACTGCAACTAACATCAATACTTGGTACTACAAAAGCAAGTTCAATCATGGATCCCAGTCACAAATAGGAAACTATGGAACCCAACCTTTTTATACTTTCAACACAACAACAAACTACTTCAATAGTTCACCAACCCAAAAACATTAAAAATAAAAAATTTCAAGTTTAAACTCTTGATGAATAAACTCTCTAATCAACTTAACCTTCACAAATACCATCCTCAATAACATATTACTCTCTTATGCAAATGTTGCAATACAGAAGTCAAAAATAACACACACTGGTTTACATGCCCAACCAACCCTACTACACTAACCCAACTCCTTATTGACACTACTAACAACTTCCTCTGACAATATATTCTCCCACCAACCAGCATTAACAACTTTACTCAAGCATTTATCTGAACACACATAACTAACTAAATACTGATTGGTATAATCACAGAAGATGCTCTAACACCTACCTGTAGTCACTACATGGCCACTCATACAGCCCCAAAACTACACTACACAATCATAACTGAAATATATAAAATAATATAGAAACTGAGCAGAATTATAGCAAACAACAACAACAATCAGAATAATACTAGCACTACTATCTCCTATAACCAAAATATAATAATCTCTGATTCTACTCTCAACCCCAATTCAAATAGCAAAATTTATTTCTGCCAAAATTCTTATATTAACTTTAACACCTCTCTACAACATATTCTTGATTCATAGTCTAGAAGTCTTTTGGCCTGCCTAGCTAAGGTTAAAGTCTAGAGTAAAGTAGCTCCATCCTCACTTCTCCTAAAAAATTATATAAACTTACTTTGTAAAAATTAGTATAATAAATAATAAAAGAACTGAAGACAAGACCTCACTTAAAAAAAAATAAAATAAAAATAAAAAAATTTTTTACAAATTCTTGATAAACTCTTTAAATATTAGTTTTAAATCTATAGTACTTAATACAATACTGTAGTTTATATACAGAATAACAACTTTTATTATTACACTTTGATAATTTACTAATAAAAATTAAAACTTGTATTAGAAGCAAATTTTTTTTTAAAGATAAAAACATATAAAAATTTAAAAAATTTAAAGAAAATTTTATAGTAAAAATTTTTAAAGCAAGAGCTTTAAATTTTTATTACTCTAAAAATTTATAGCAAAATTAAAAAAATTTCATAATTAAGCTTATAGAATATATTTCAAATAAAATATTATATATATAAAATATATCCTATATTATTTATAATTTTTATTTTATTTAAAAAATCATAAATACTTTTTAAAATTCCAAACAAATTTGTCTGGAATACAGTTTAATAGATACTATATTTAAATTATAATTTAAGATATTAATTTAGAAAATATCCCTTAAATTGTTTTGCAGCCAAATTTGCCTGCAAAATTTTTTAAAATATAAATTTTTTTAATAAAATTTTAA
>CAJVPU010001202.1:0-13630 GCA_910591775.1 Dentiscutata heterogama | reverse complement strand
TCTGCAATCGTTTGACATCCAATTTAAACATAAGTATTAACAAGTATTTGACTGTCAAATTTTTGTTTGATTGTGCCGAGCACTAGTATTGGCTAGTGTTAGATCATGCACAAATAATATGATTACTTGAAGTAATCCTTACAATGTTTTTGTTGAAGATTCATGTTGCAAAACTCATTATAAGAAAGATGGTCTCTATTATTTTATATCATCGCGAGATAATGAACTCTCTTGACCGGATAAAATATTTTACACTAATTAAATTGTGTTCTGATCTATTAAATTAGATGCTTGAGAGCACCCTTACCCATCTTTTTTACACTTAATTGTAGATAACTATCATGCATCTTATCACTCGCTGTATAATGCTCAATGTAACATTTTTAAGGTTACAAAAATCTCCACATCATACTGTGAAAAGTACGTACTGTACGTACCGTATTTTCGCGTAATAATGCTCATGAGCGTTATTTCGAAAATTGTGCCCCCTAAAATAATATGTATAGTTTCAAAATAACGCTCATGCCATAGTAAGGGATATTTATTTATGTAAGATTTCAAAATGTTTCAGAACTGGATTTAGTACTAAGTAAACCTTCGAACTTCAACCAAAAGTGGTTTTCAGGACAACTTTTGTTAAAGCTCGAAGGAAGGTTACTTAGTACTAAATCTAGTATAATCTAGTACTTTTTGTTTACTTTTATATAAAATTTTTTAATTGTCTCAAAATAAAGCTCATGCGCGTACTCGAAATAACGCACAGATGAGCATTATTACGCGAAAATACGGTATATACGTATGCTATCTCTAAACTTAGTATCTCTTACTGTATTTAAATTTAACCTCCCAGCTCTTTAGTAGTAAAATCCTTGTTCGAGATATTACAGCTTTAATTTCTTTACCAGTACACAGAAATTGTTAGATCGGTTATTTGCTTATATAAATATCAAGAATATAAGACACCCACTCCCATATTATTAAGGTTATATTTTGGAGTTAGAAAATTATGGGTTATAGTCAAAATTTGCGAGAAATTATTTTAATTAGTACGCAGAAAGCGATTTAATATGTAAATTTTTTGTTTATTTGTTTTTTTTTTCAAGTTTGCTATTTATCACCACTGGTGATCATCACCAGCGTTGCTATATCTCAATAATGTACTAAGTAAATGGGATTGGGTATTCTAAGTACTGTAAAAATGTTCAGGGCCCCTGAAAAACCTCACGAAAACTGAAATTGGGATCTTATATTCAATTTATATTATACTGTATTATATAAAAAAAAATCTTCTCTAATTCGTAACCCTAACCCTAGAAATAGTAATTTTTTTAAAATTTTGGTTGATTCAGGGTAGTGTTTGTAGTCGATTTCGCATAGTCGATTTTTATCGACTTAGCCGGCTTAGTCAACCGATTTTCCAAAAAATCGACTTAGTCGATTTTATGTTAGATTATATTAAGTACCAATCAAATTCGATACATTACCTCTCTTAGTACATAGCACTAAGAGTAAGAGTCGAGAAAATCCGAAAAGAAAATCAACGAACATAAGGTCACGACAAAAATTTGATGAAATCACCGATAAATTCCGAAGGTAAAAAATATTTATCGACTCTGACTTAGCCGGCTAAGCCGAATTTTAAATATCGACTTAGTCAAGTCGATAAATAAAGATCGACTACAAACACTAATTCAGGGCGTCGAAACTCACATGACCTACAATTCCCTATTTTGATCATCAATAAAACGCGTAGCTCTTTTTTTTTTTTGTATTATTAAAATAGACCTCAATAGCATAGTTCTTATCATTTTTGTTTTTATAAACTTTTTATTTTTTGTATTCAAGACAAACCTTTAAAAAGACCCGAGGCGTTATTATAGGTTAGTAATTTTCACTTTACGTGGGAATCTAACGAGTCATAGATGGTGTGCACATGGAAGACAACAATGATGACAAATACGACGACAAATACGACGGACGACAAAACAACAAAAACGACAAAGACAACAAGTACGACAAGAACAATAAAGACAACAAGGACAACAAAATGATGATTAGAAGAGAGTGGGGAATGGATTGTGCACACCTTGCTATGAGAGGTTAATTATTATGACTAAAGTCTGCTAGTTCCGTTCCGGTAAAGAGGAATTAGCTATGCACCTTTTTTAGAAAATGATATGCTCTTGTAGATTAATCTTCATACTCACGAGCTGTAACTATCTTAATACAGATACGACCTGAAGTTAACGATCCTCGGTACAGAAACAAACTGAGCTTTAACATCGCTAATTATAGGTTAGTAATTTTCACTTTACTAACGAGAATAGCATGTGTGCACATGATGCAAGACGACAACAGGTAAGAACTACAAGATAGCATGCACGGCAAGGGCAGCAAGGACAACAAATACGACGACAACAAAGGATTATAAGAAGAATGAGGAACGGATATGTGCACACCTTGCTGTAAGAGGTTAATTTTAATATAAGAGGTGGATTCTAAGATCTGCTAGTTCCGTTCCGGTAAAGAGGAATTAGCTATGCACCTTTCTTAGAAAATGATATACTCTTGTAAATTAATTTCCATACTCACGGATATAACTATCATAATACAGGTATAACCTGAAGTTAACGATCCTCGGTATAGAAGCGAAAAATGTCTCTTCGAAATTTCCCATCCTCGATGATTTTTGATAATGACTGAATGTCTGGTAGGTATCCTTTTAAAACCCATTTCGATTCACTTTTACAATCTTCACTTGTTTCATTATCCATTGTTAGGGAGCAACAATCTCATATTCGGGTTCATTTTTTTTGGTTCTTTCGGTTTCGGGCGCCCAGGCCTTTAAAACTTCGTAATTTGTAATTATAATATATTAAACAAAAAAATGATGATACAAGTAATGTTGCGAAGAGAAGCAAGTAGACGCCTCAATCAATACAGATGTGAGTTGCCCGCTGGAATATGCGACTCGAAGACACGTGCATTTAAATATATAAAAATGTACTGGTTATTATTAACCTAACTCACATCCAACTTTCCCTTGATCCTCTGCTTTTTTTTTTAGTACACTTATCGAATCAAGTAAAATTTCACGCTGTTATATTAGTCCATTAAGTTAGGATTTGAGTGTATTACTTATACCAAATTTTACAAAGAAATTTTTTTTTTAGTGCACAGAAGACATTTCAGTTACCGTTGTCTTTTTTTTTGCTTTTTCGTTACCATCTCTATTTGGTTTCTATGACTTTGGTCAAAATGTTCTGGGATTGGAGACAACGTGAAGCAAGATAGTAAGTATACTATTTCTTTTATCTCGTTTCATCCTTTATAACTATCTTTTTTTAATTATTCCAGTACAAATTCTAGGGCTTCGGGGATCTGTTTATCGTCGAAATTATTACTAAATCTTTCATTACTATTTTCCTGGATCTCTCTAATTTATTCCGAAGTGTTGCAAGAAGCATTTTGCATTTTATTTCAGCACACACATTCAAGCATCTACTAACTACATGATCTCTTCCATTACAATAGATGCATGAGTTTTCTTTTCGAGGGCTTCTTCTGATCGATTTATCGTTTCGAGAATTTTGTGATGTTTGCTGAAGTCGGGACACTTTTGTTCGAGTTTCCACTTGCTTTAGTTTTCAGGTAGATTTTTTTTTCTTTTTTTTGGTTAAGGTTTTCAACACAGTACGAGTTCGGTTTATGTTAAGAATTGGTATAAATAGAAAAGGATTTTTTGAAAAGAAAAGGATTTTTTATTTCGCTTAGAGTTTTTCTTTATGCTCTTTCTGTCACTCTGACTTTAGGCATCTAAATTGCAATTTGAATCTATGCATCAATCCTTATGACTCTTTTTCGTCACACTACCATTCACTCTCTGATTACAGTTGAGTTGCATAATAAGGAATTTGTCGGTAACTTGAGTAATTTTGAGCCTTCTTCAACTAACTGATCAATTAATATATTATTTTCCTTTGAATCCGAACATTTCAAAAAGATTCAAAAAAATAAAAAATCGATTATCGTTAGTGTAAAGGATACACGGTATGAATTCAAAAAGAAAAATTAAGTGGGCACTTTTTTGAGTTATCGCCCAGCACAAAATGTCTGGCAAACGAAAGAAGGCCGAGGTCCCACAGCGTTATTGGGTAAGTACATCTACTACGGGTTGCTTGTGCTTTTCTTGGGTACTGCCGATACGTTGGTTCTTATTTGACTTTTCTCTAATTTGATTTCTTTATTCGTTTTTTCAAATCGGGGTACAGATCGAATTTCATTTACCATTAAATGTGACGCAGAAAAATAACTCCACTCAAAAAAAGCGTGGATTTTACCGGGAATATTTATTAAATGTGACATCTCTTGTACAGCTACATTTATGTCTTCTATGTATTATACTGTATATGTGAAATCCACTACTAATGATTTATATGCCCTCTTTTTCGACAGACAATACAGATACGATACGAAACGAAATTCAGAGGCTTTTACGAATTGAGTGTACTTTCCACAGTTAACATTTCCACCGCTATTCAAACCTTCCTTAAACGTCGGGCTGTTCTTTTATTTACATTTAGCCTTCAAGTTACCTCACGGAGCTTTTTTTACGAACGTTTGAAATTTCGCGTTTGTGTTACAACCACAGAATGTCGGTCGGATTTGTCGACTAAATTCGTGTTTTAATCAAATTTGTATATTTTGATCTATAATTATTCAATCTTGATGATTTTGATATCATTCGAATCCTCTCGGTGAGGGGATTCGAATGGTATCAAAATCATCAAAATCGAGCCACTAGATCGCGAGTCATCAATGATAGATCAAAATATACAATTTGATTAAAACACGAATTTGGTCGACAAATCCGATATTCTACTGTTGTTTGCTTAAGCCTCTTATGCAAATGAATAAGCATTCTACAATGTTTCGAATCCATGATTTCTTCGGGATATTACTACGCCTTAATTTCGGATATTTCACTTTCAACTCGTGACAATATCGATATAAGCTTTTTACACGGAATTTAAGAGCTTTATTATCGTTTGGCACAATTTCCAATACTCTGTTTAAATCTGTAAACGAATTTTCATAGCGGTCCAACCTAATATAAGTTATCCACGAAGTTCAAGAATTTCGGTAATTTCCAATGTTCTATTTAAATCCGCAAGCGACTCTTCATTGCGATCTAGCTTTATATAAGTTTTCTCAGGAAGTTCGAGAGTTTTCGTGTTATTTAAATCTGTAAGCAATTCTTTATATCGAACTTTGCATTATATTAACATTTACATGAAGTTTGAGAGCTTCTGTACCATTTGACTCAATTTCCAATACTTTATTTAATTCTGTAGGTGATTTTTCATATCGATCCGAGTTAATCCACGAAGTCTGAGAATTTCTGTGTTATTCGATTTAATTTCCAATGCCCTATCTAAGCCTGCAAGTGACTCTTCATAACGATTTAATTTATCATAAATTATTCTACGATTTCTGAGAATTCCAGTGTTATTCGGATCAATTTACGATGACTTATTTAAATCTGGAGCGATTTTTCATCTAACATTGAATAGTGATTCCACGCTCTAAGAAATTATACGTCATTTAGCTCGATTTCCCAATGATTTATTTAAATCCGAAAGGTCTTCTTTGAACTCAAATTTACATTGCATTTTATAGATATAAAATCGAAAATCTAATCTCTGTGATTAGTCAAAAAAAAAAAGAAAATTGTAGGGATTAGAATATAAAAAATACAATCATTGAAATAATGATTAGACACTTGATTTTTGGGATCTAAATTAGCTAATATATCTTTGTAAATAAATTTACCAACAAGTTTATTTATTGAATTTAATTAATACTCATAATTTTAAGAGAGATCTCGACAAAATTACCTAAACAGGATTCAATGAAATTATTTAAAACTAAATTTTAATGAAGAACATAAATATCAACCGTATGAAAAATTTTTCAGAGTTTTGTGCATATTATTAAAAAAAAAAATAGGTGCCTAACACTGTATAAATTATCATAGTTTATCACAATATACTTACCAAATTTATCGTTAATTGCTAATATGGGTTGGTACACAGCAAAACCATGCCTTGAGAGTTTTTAACCGAAATTGAGATTTTTATTGTTATATTCTCAAATTCGTGCTTTATCCATAGTGCAAATTTTATTTCACATTAGCATATTACGATTTAGTACAATTTCGAGCGCAGTTTTTTATCTAATCCGGTTTTTATATTCTAAATTTAGATTAACGGTTAAGTGTAATAATGAGTCTTGATTTAATAACTAATTGTTCGAATTTTTCTATCAAATAATATACGTCCTGGTAACTATATCGATATTCAATATTCTAATTTTATCACATAATACCAAGTTTTGATCAATCGTTGATATCTACTAATAAAAAATTCGTCTCAAAGCATGATTTTGCTGTGTACCAACTAGTGATGCGGTAGAATCGTCCCAATGAAGTCCCAATGGATTTTTTGATACGAAAAGTTACGGCTTGGCGTAACTTTTTATTAAGCTACAAATAAGCCGTAATTCAATTTGCCGTATCTCAAAAATTCGTTGGGACTTCATTGGGACGATTCTACCGCATCACTAGTACCAACCCATATGTATAAATACCGATATTAATCTCTTTAAATTTTTCTATTATTGCTTATTTCTTCATATAGAATAAAAGTTGTTAAACAGTAGTAAACAAATTTGATAATTAATAAAACATCAAGTATATTTACGATTAAATGAATTTTGTGAATTATTATTGTTCGCATACGTATATTTTCTTTTGTTATCGTGGTTTAAAAATATCTATAAAATAATTGTTTATCACTAAAGTATAAATGAATTGCATTTATTAATATTCATATTACTTCCCACTATTGGTTCCTGCTACTTTTTTTTAATGAAATCTGAAATAAGTCAACAAACAGCAAATCATCATAATCTTATTAAATAGATATAGGTAGACAGTAGATGTAATATTACCTGAATTGAACTTATTTTAAGAATGGGAATACCTCTATAATCAGTAATTTCACTTTTATTATTAGACAAATATACTTGAGAAACGGAAGAATTCTTGATCTGATATCGTACAGTAGTTTTTCCATTGTTATTTCTTCCTAGCATTTTAAACCAATATTCAATGCACTGGTCATCGTAAAGGATTCGCATCCTATTAAACATTATGGATTCTAGATACGTTTAATAGGCTGAAAATATTCTATTACAAATTCCTCTTGCAAGATAAATG
Source organism: Dentiscutata heterogama (assembly GCA_910591775.1). Classification (NCBI taxonomy): domain Eukaryota; kingdom Fungi; phylum Glomeromycota; class Glomeromycetes; order Diversisporales; family Gigasporaceae; genus Dentiscutata; species Dentiscutata heterogama. The sequence continues at coordinate 6,351 of CAJVPU010001202.1, read as the reverse complement.
CCAAAATTATAATCATCAAACAATATGCGTCTAGTTACGAGTTGCCACATACTGTGATTATTTTCTAAGCTTGAATTATTTGATTTATCTAATAACTTTATAATGACTTTTTCTGGGTTCGACCTTACGAACTTTGAGCTTTTTCATCCCAGTTAACAATCCACCCATCAATCCAAGTAGCTGTAAATATAGATCCAAAACCTCCTTTTGAAATTCTTTAAAATGATCAATAGGCACCCATTCAACAATTGTTGAATTCATTTAACTACCTTAAATTAAGTCATCTATAAATTCATTATCGGATGTCCAATCACGAATATTATTTTTAAGATGCTGTCGAATGCACTCATTATCGTAAAACTCGAAAAATAAGCACCCTCATAATAAAAAATTTATGTTCCATAAAACTTTAAATTGCGTTATTCACAAGATATCACATTGTCTATTTTCAAATAATTAGTGAATAAGCATCTCCATATAATTAAAAAAAAGTGGTGCTTATTTTCAGAGTTTTACGATATATGTTCGTTTGAAGCAATTTTATGAATTTCTACGCTTGACAATTCATTTGGATTAATTTCCAAAGATTTATTCAAATCTGTGAATGATTCATTATAATGCTTTAACATTCTATAGGTATTTCCACAATTTCTAAATGTAAATTAATTATTTGGCTCAATTTCTAATGCTTTATCCAAATCTGCAAGAGACTCATGATATCTACCTAATAATCTATAACGTCCCACGTTTTTCTGAGTATAAATACATTTTTTGATTCAATCCACAATACTTTGTTAAATTCTAAAAATGACTGTTCTAAATTAAACGAAGTACAAAGAGAACATCCTCGCATAATATATATGTGTGTGTCAACAAATTGATTGTGCTTACAATTATTTGTTCAAAATCAGAGATAAGTTTTTATATTCTTTCTCGTATGCTTTCTTGCATGATATAATATCAAACTTTGTAAGAAATCTTTCCATGCCATCAAATAAAGTATAATAAAATTATATCCTTTGGACTTCAGAAGCAAGCATATCATTTGCTCGATTTCTAATGATTTATTCAAGTTTGCAAGTGACTACGACCCAACCATTTATAAAGATCTCCGCGAGTTCTAAGCGCAAATAAGTTGTTATTCCCTGGTTATAATTTTTTTTTTTCCGCATAAAGTTATAATCAGGAAATCAGAAATTTAAAAACGTTCAGGAATTCAAAAAGGTTTTATATAGATTTGTTAAGAAAAATGCTCTAAATAAAGTCTGAATATAATCCATTTTTTTTTATAGGGTTTATTAAGATCTTTAAATGAATTTTCAACATTCAGTAAATATTTCCACAGGTGATAAGTGAGATTACATTGCTTGGCTTAATACCTAAGCCTAAAATTAGAAACATTTTTTTTGTCCAAAAATTATGCAGTCTGTTCGAATTGCTTTAAAATTGTTAACGAAAAATGTGTACTAGATTGACATGTAGGTAGGTAGGTAAGGCGTATCGAATTCGTACGCGCATATGTAATCATATTGCTATAAAATTTTAATTATTATAAATATGTTGTTTTTTTAAAATGAAAATTTATAAAATTTTAGGTTTTTTTGTGGTGTTTTTTTTTTCAGTTAGGTTAGGGTTAGGTTATTAATAAAAGAGTATGGGTGGATTTTAGTAGGTACTATATTATAGATTTAAATAGGGCCCCAAATCTCAGCATAAGCATAAGTCACCACAATTTATAACCATATATATAATAAAATAAATTTAGGTTAGAGTTTAAGGTTAGGATATACATAGTTTATATTAAAATTTTGCAAGGAATCTTTTTGTCCCTCCAAAAAAATAGGGTTATAGACAAAATTTTAAACGTTATGAATAACCATACGACATATATATTAGAAATGACTACTATATTTTAAAATATAATACTGCATTTTTTAACCCATTTTATATTATTTTAAAATTTTTAAATCGAATAAAAGACTGAGGTTTGGAACCGGTTTGTTTTTTGTTGAAACCGGATTTAATCGGTTTTATCGTATGAAAAAATAAACCCGGTTCCAATCTATATGTCAATTTAAATTATGATTAAGTATAATTCTATTAATTTTGATTAGTCTAAACTATACGTGTACACTTTACTATTTTATAGTAAAATCGTGAATGCATTTTTTTTTTTTACTTGCTTTAATTTCACTTATGGAGCTAATATAAACATGTGTGCAGAAAATTATTTTTGTATAATTTTACATAATTTGTGTAATATATGCATATTTTAAGCTAAAAACTTGCATAATTTGCATAATTTACAGTTTGCCGCATACATAATTTTGTTTTGTCTCTCATTTACGAGTACATTTATCATGAAGAACATAATTGGGTATAGCCCTTCTGCTATCGAGCAACCTACGCAGTTTCTCTGAGCATCGACTTTTTTTTTTTTACTCAACTAAAATCACGTTGTCATGACGACAAGCTATACCTACACATGTGACTGTCGTCCCGACAGGCCACACGGCCAACTAATTCTGTGTATGTGACTGTCGTCCCGACAGGCCACAATTTTTGGGCTGCCGTCCCAGCAGGCCAATCAAAACAACATTACATCATTATGGGGACGGGGGGGAGGGATCGATGTAACCAGAACGAAAGTCGGGTTCGCAGAAAAGACAAAATTAACTTACATCAATTTCTCACACTAAAATACCACGATCCCATTACCTCATACTTTCTCACACGTACTTACTCAATTATCTCATACTTACCCAATTATTACATACATGCTGAAGATACTAAATTACCTAAACTACGTTCACATTACTGATTGAAAACTAATTGCAACATACTGATATCACTGAACACATAAGCACTACATGCTTAGGATCGATCAAACGATCGAACATGTGACCGTAAACGGGCTTGTCACATGTTCGATCAGGTGAGTAGATTCGAGACAAAAGCTGCCTCGATACTTACGTATCGAGCAGCTATTTGGCCATCCTCGCATCATAATTCTAGATTTCAAGTGACTTAATCGTCATATGATACAATTATAAAATATATAATTATGTATTATTATGTATTTTGTGAATAGAACGAGATTTATTTAAGGAATAAATGTCCTGGCTAAAACTAAAACCAACAAATCAGATTCGAAGCTTCGGATTCAGCCATCAGCGGCCACGATTACCAACGTTTAAAAAAAAAAAAAAAAAATTTTTTTTTCTTACATATAAATCAGGCCGATCAAATAGGTCAAATTGGTCGGATCGAAGTTGACCGTTGATTACCGGTCCAAGCTAACCTTTGTATATACGACACTATTAATTTACATTTCAATATATATCATACATTCCGTAAAATTTTCTTGAATATATTTGTTGATTTTTATATAATATATTTTTCTGTGAATTTCTATAGCAGTAGCCATTGCTGTGAGCTAAACTATGATGATATATTTTATGTGATCAGATACGCAATTATGATGTAAAAAATTACATCAATTATATCGTATAAATATATATATATAAAGTTACAAATCTTCTCAACCTCCAAACTCATTCTTTGTATCACGTTAAAATTTTGCGTATCCAACAAACATTTTTAAAAAAGATGTCAAAATCAGCACACCGAGATACCAAATCCCATGTTTCTCACATCTCACAGGATTATTGTGATGTCAAAGAAGGAAAAAGAGGACAATCTCACGAACTTCATGATAAGTATGTTCATCCTTCTACAAACCATGATCCTAAATTAGCTTTTAATCAAAAAATGGACATCGAGCGAGAAAGTCGTAAACAACATGCGGATAAAGAAATTGAAGCGGAAGAACGAGAAATTGAGAAAAGTAAAAATGAAAGTAAAAGTAAGAAGATGCCAGCTAAGGAGTAAACCATTAAAGTGGTTGATAATATGAAATATACATATCACAGTATTAAACTGAGAAGTTATTATGTGAAGCACTTTACAGATTGGTAGTAGTATTAATAAAATTCAAAACTATATCCTTTGATACAGATATATATATACTTGCCCATCATAAATGAGGATAATAATAATAATTAGGTTAGATACGATTTACCTGGACAGATATATATTTTATATATATATCTTGATTACATTAATATGTCATATATGTTGAATACTTAAAGTATTAAAGTTCTTTTGAAATTTTTGTGTAATTATGTAATGATTTAATTAAGGCCATCGACTTTCGTATTTAACTGGTTTAATATGGACTTTTAGTCCACATTTCTCATGTTCGAAGTTGCAACCTGTCCGAAGACATTACCTGCCCCGAAATGCTACTCCACGCCCATAGGAAGACTTTCGTATGATTGGCAGTTTAAATCAATTTAATTTTACATTATTTATACAGTTTAAAGTACTTTTTAAAAAAAATAAAACTACTGCAAATAAACAAAAAAGAAGTATATAGAAAGTTTTATTAGAGTTGTAGGACTCCACTATTAAAAATGATCAAAATGATTTCTAGTTTTAGAGAAGTTATCATAATAGCGACTTCTTAAAGATAGATAGAATTAGGTTATTATTATTACTAACTTCTCTAAAACCAGAAATCATTGATTATTTTTAATAGTGGAGTCCTACAACCCTAATAAAACTTTCTATATACTTCTTTTTTGTTTATTTGTAGTAGTTTTATTTTTTTTTAAAAAGTACTTTAAACTATATAAATAATATATAATTAAATTGATTTAAATTGCCATTCACACGAATATCTGTCTATAATACTCTTGGTAATCTAATTCAATCAGGTGAGGTGCAAAATAAGTTGATTCTAGTCATTCTCTAAAACAATTGTTAATTATTGTAGGAATAAATGATTTGTAAAGTCATACGTGATACTAAGAGAATAACAAAAGAGTAGTTTATACTATACAGTATATATAATACAATCAGGCTATTTATCAATATAAAATATCATAAAATTATAAAAGTAGCAATCTTGCTTTTCTTAATTTCATTACTTTTCTGTTTAATAAATTTCAACTCAACTTTATTAAAAATGAAACAAATATCTAAAGTATCTAAAAAACAAAATCTAAAATATTTAAAACAAAATATAAAATGAAAACAAATATCTAAAAAAGAAATACCTGTGGAAGTCTAAGAAAAAATTATCCAATTGAGAGAGTTAAATTTTTCAACACAAGAAATAGAGATAAAATTTGGTGTTGAGTCTTCAACAGTATCTAAAACTTCTAAAAGAGAAAAGAAAACAAGAGATGTCAAAGATCGAGAAAGTTCTGGATGTCTGCGAATCCTATCACCCAATGATGTAAAAGATGTACTTGATATATTCTTCAGAAAAAGGTTCAACGGCAGTTAAGATCTACTCAAAGTATGTGGCTAAAACTGGCAAATGTATTTCAGTAGAAACTATATGAAATACATTAAGAAGGTGCAGGTATAAAGCTAAAGTTAAACCTAGAAAACCTGAAATAAATAAAAAAACCAGATTAGAATATCTTCATTTTGCTAAAAAGCATATTAACTAGACTGCTAATGATTGGAAAAAGGTTATTTTTTCTGATGAAAGCAAATTCATACTTTTTGAATCTAATTTTCGTAAATTTTGCTAGAGAAAAAAGGGTGATAAATTAGAATGTGCTTATGTTAATCGGATCAAAAAATTTGGAGGTAGAAGTATAATGGTTTGGAGTTGTATAACTTTATGTAGTGTTGGTAAGATATGTCATATTGGAACTTATCTAAATAATAAAGGTTATTACATAATTCTAGTTAAAGATCTTTTTGGCATCTTACTCGAATATGACTTGGAGTTTAAAGATATTATTTTTCAACATGATAGGGACCCAAAGTACATAGCAACAGATACAAAAGACTAGATTAATCAAAGAGATATTAATACTCTTAAGTGGCCCTCTTATTCTCCTGATTTGAGCCCAATAGAAAATGTTTGAAGTGAGGTAAAGAGATATGTCTAGAAGAGCAAGAGCAAGAATAAGCTACAAAAAATAAAAAGCTAATTAAATTATGGAAAATAGTACAAGAAGAATAAAAAAAAATTGACATTGATTATATTATCAGTCTTTATGATTCTATGCCCTGCAGAATAGCTGCTGTGATTGATAATAATAGTCTTTACACAGATTTCTAATATACATAAACAGCCATATAGATGGCCTGGGTATGACTGATTAAAAAACTTAAATCCTGAGGTACAAAATTCTTGAAATCTGCAAGATTTCTAGTATATGGGGGTGAGTCAATAGAAAAGGGACAAATTATTTTTAGTAATTTTTTTTTAATTTTTAAATTAAAATATTTCAACAACTATTTAATCAAAATTGTTAAAAATTTTTT
>CAJVPU010001201.1:0-13630 GCA_910591775.1 Dentiscutata heterogama | reverse complement strand
TTCGTCTATACTCTAATAAAAAGTTCCCCAGACCAAAGAGGTCACCTTAATACCAAAAAAAAAAAAAAAAAAAAAAAAAAAAAGAATTAAATAGAAACTCTCATTTTATTTTAATTTGATTTCATTATGATTCGCAACAATAATTAAATAACTTATCATCATTATTAGGTGAAGGACTTGAACTATTATACATATCAGATAACAGTTCTAAATCAAGATTGTTATCAGGTAGAAACACAAAACTACAGCTATTAGGCGAAGACACCAGACTACGATTATTAGGCAAAGACACCAGACCATGATTATTGGGCAAAGACACCAGACCATAATTATTAGGCGAAGATATCAGACTACAATTATTGAACAAAGATACTAGACAGTTATTGGCAAAGATAAAGCATTATTGTTAGAAAATAATACCAGCTCAATATTTTTTATGTGCCCCTTTCCCATGCATAATTGTCATAGTTGTCCCTTTAACACCATGTTCATAAGATAAGTATTTTTATTTTTATTTTTATTTTATATGAACCCACAATGAATAATTATCATGGTTATTGGAAAAAAGTACAATATAACTACTATTATTGTTATGTAAAGGTACTGGGTTTTTGGGTAAAGACACCAGACCATAATTATTGGGCAAAGGCACCAGACTACAGTTATTAGGCGAAAGCAAATTATTATTGTTAGAAGATGATACCAGCATACTATTTTTCATGAAATAAGACTTTCTATTTTTTTTTTTTCTCATTTCATATGCATACACAATAAATTTTTTATTTTTTTTTTATTTTGTATAGACTCACAATGAATAATTATTAGTTGTTAGGAGAAAGCACAGTATAATTATCATTGTTATTATGTAAAATTACCAGATTTTCAGGCAAAGGCATTAGACCATAGTTATTGGATGAAGACACCAGCTCGCAGTTATTAGGCAAAGATACTAGACTATAATTATTAGACAAAGGCAAAATATTATTGTTAGATGATGATACAAGCTCACTATTTATTATGCACCTCTTCTCCATACATAGTTGTCATAGTTGTCCCTTTTAACACCATGTTCGTGAAATAAGACTTTCTACTTTTTTTTTATTTTATATGCACCTGCAGTAAATACTTTTTTTTTTTTTTTTTATCTCATATGTACCTACAATGAATAATTATTAGTTATTAGGAGAAAGCACAATATAACTACCATTGTTATAATATAAAGGCATTAGATTTTTGGGCAAAGACTCTAGACCACAGTTATTGGGCAAAGATACCAGACCACAGTTATTGGGTAAAGACACCAGACTAGTGTTTGTAGTTGACCATTATTTATCGACTTGACTAAGTCGATATTTAAAACTCAGCTTAGCCGGCTAAGTTAGAGTCGGTTATCCTAAATCCTATTTATTTACTTTTCGGATCGTATCGGAGATTTCCTCTAATTTTTGTCTCAACCTTGCTCGTATTTTATATTCGTTGATTTTCTTTTCGGAAATTTTCGGGATACTACTATGACTGATTAGTTACTGTAGTTTTTAACATAAAATCATCTCGACTACGACTAAGTCGATTTTTTGAAAAATCGACTGACTAAGCCGGCTAAGCCGATTTTATCGACTAATACAAAATCGACTACAAACACTACACCAGACCATAGTTATTGAACGAAGATACTAGACAGTTATTGGCAAAGACAAAGCATTATTGTTAGAAAATGATACTAGCTTAATATTTTTTATACACCCCTTTCCCACACCATCATAGTCATCCTTTTAACATCATGTCCATGAGATAAGCTTTTCTATTTTTTTTTTTTTTTTATTTCATATGTACTCACAATGGATAATTATCATAGTTATTGGCAATATAACTACTATTATTGTTATATAAAGGTACCAGATTTTTGGGCAAAAACACCAAACCATAGTTATTGGACAAAGATATTTATTAGACAAAGATGCCAGACCACAATTGTTGGGTAAAGACACAATATTATAATTATTGAAAGAAGATACTAGACCACAGTTATTAAACAAAGGCAAACCATTATTGTTAGAAGATAATACTAGCTCACTATTTATTATATATTCTTTTCTCACGCATAATCATCATAGTTGTTCCTTTTAACACTATGTCTATGAAATAAGACTTTCTACATTTTTTTTTTCATTTCATATACACCCATAGTAAATACTTTTTTTCATTTCATATATACCCACAATAAATAATTATTATAGTTGTTGGGAAAAGTACTATATAACTACCATTATTATTAAGTAAAGACACTGGGTTTTTAGGCAAAGACACCAGTTTACAAATATTAGGTGAAGATACTAGACCACAGTTATTGGACGAAGATTCTAGACCACAGTTATTAGACAAAGGCAAACCATTATTGTTAGAAGATGATACCAACTTATTATTTATTATGTATCCCTTCCCTATACATAATCGTCATAGTTATCTCTTTTAACACTATGTCTATGAAATAAGACTTTCTACTTTTTTTTTTATTTCATATGCACTCACAGTAAATACTTGTTTTTTTTATTTCGTATGCATCTACAATAAATAATTATTATAATTGTTAGGAAAAGCACTATATAACTACTATTATTGTTATGTAAAGGCACTAGGTTTTTGGGCAAAAAACCAAACCACAATCATTGGGTGAAGATACTAGACCACAGTTATTGGACAAAGATACTAGACCACAGTTATTAGACAAAGGCAAACCATTATTGTTAGAAAATGATACCGGCTCAATATTTTCTGTAAAATAAAATTTTTTTTTCTATTTCATATATACCCACAATAAATACTATTTTTTTTTCATTACAATGGATAATTATCATAGTTATTGGGAGAAAGCACAATATAACTACCATTATTGTCATATAAAAGCACTGAATATTTAGGCAAAGATACCAGATCATGATTATTAGATAAAAACACTAGTCCATAGTTATTAGGTGAAGACACCAGACTATAGTTATTGAGTGAAGATACAAAATCACAGTTGTTGAATGAAGATACTAAATGGTTATTAGCAAATATAAAACATTATTGTTAGAAAATAATACTAGCTCAACATTTATTATAGCACCTTCCCTATACATAATCATCGTAATCATCCTTTTTAACACTACATTTGTGATATAGGCTTTTCCATTTATTTTTTTTTTTTTCATATACACCCACAATAAATGTATGTTTTTTTTTTCTTTTCATATGTATCTACAATTAATACTTTTTTTTTTTACAATTATAGGAAAAAGTACCAAATAACTACTATCATTATTATATAATGGCACCAGATTTCTAGAAGAAGATACAAAGCTTCTGGAGGAAGATACAGGACTTCTGGGTAAAGACACAAAGCTTCTGGGTGAAAATACAAGGCTTGTGAGCGAAGATACAGGATGACCAATATTATTATCAGGTGATGGGACTGAACAAACAATACCATCGGGTGATTGTTCTGAATTATTAATATTATTAGGCAAAAAATCTAAATAAAAAAAAATAGACAGTATTAAAAAAAAAAAAGTAAAAATCTAATAAATAAAATAATTTTATTAATTTTAATACCAGCTATATCATCGTCCAGGTCTACTTCGTAATTAGCATCAGAAATTTCAATTGTATCTGGTATTTTCTCTTTGTCGAAGATATTATTTGCATAAAGTTTATTTACCAGAGTACAATTACTATAGGGCTTGTCATCATAAACCAATTCATAGGGTGTTTTTTTATGCAATCTACATTATGAATTGTTTATGGCAACCACAACGAACCTCAAACCAAATGTCCAGTCATTTTGGCTAGTAGTTTCTCTAGTTTTTGCTTCAAGATACCATTAGCATATTCTACTAAACCTTGTAACTGGGTGTCTTGGGCGCCCATTTATAATCTTCACTGATAGCCATAGCTCGATTAGTTCTTTGATGACTTGTGCTATGAATTCCTTGCCATTATCCAATTGTAATATAGTCAGGGTGATCCAATCATGTGAAAAAGGTTAAAGAGAAAAGATGCGACTTTGATTGGTCTTTTTGATATGAGTGCCTTAGCCCACGAAAACTTACTGAAGTGGTCTTTTACATGATATACATATTTGAACTCTCCATCAGGAATGTAGAATAAATCAATAAGGTCTATCTATATAATAAACCATAATTAAAGCATAATTTAATTAATTTCAAAAAAAAAAAAAACCTAAAAATTTATATTACCTGCATCCTAGATATAAAAATTTTGGCAATTATCAGCTTTGCTGCCAAAGAATAAAACGCTAGCTTCCTTATTGCACATGCTATACAATTGTTCACAAATTTTTTCACAATTGATTGTTTAATATACCCTCATCTTTCATGAATTGAGGTCTACATTTGCTTCTGACCACCATGCTGTGTTATTTCACCATGGGTTTGACATAGAATATCATAAAATTTTTTAACTATTAACACAGGATTATTCGTGGCTTTTACAAGTACTCTGTAATCCCCAGGTACAATTTCTTTAAGTATAAATTTGTTTTTAGCTCATGACTATAAGTTTTTATTATAGAGCGAAGTATCTTTTGGATTTAATAGAATAGTCTTTATCTTATTTAAAAGCTCATTGTTTATTAAGGTCTTTCGTTGTTTCAATTTTGGGAAGTTAGTTAAATATTTTTCTACAATTTGGTTAAAAGTATTTCTACTAATAAACATATAATCTATTTTAAGAGCAAGATCAAAGTTGCAATGCCAAAGAACAAAGCCAACACTTAAGAAGATAAAAACAAGACAGTAAAATTAGGTGCAAAGAAGCGCAAAAGAACAAAGCCAATATTACAAAAAGTAAGAACAAGATCAAAGTTATAAGCAAAATTAAGTGCGCCAAAAAAAAAAGTCAATGCTTAAGAGAGGCAAGAGCAAGACCAAAGTTATAATACAGTGCCAAAGAACAAAGTTAATATTAAGAAAGATCAAAGTTATAAAGTAAAATTAGATGTACCAAAAAAGCAAATGCAAGAACAGACCAAAGTTATAAAGCAGTGTCAAAGAACAAAGTTCAATGTTAAGAAGGATCAAAGTTACAAGTAAAATTAGGTACACCAAAGAAAAAAGCAAATATTTAAAAGAGGAAAAAACAAGGCCAGAGTTATTATACAACACCAAAGAACAAAGTCACGTTAAAGAAGACCAAAATTATAAATAAAATAAAATTAGGCATACCAAAAAAAAGCAAATGCTTAAAGAAGAAAAGAACAAACCAAAGTTATAAAGCAGCGCCAAAAATAAAACCAAGGCTTAAGGGAAATAAGAATGAGATCAGAGTTATTTTAAAGCTAAAAAAAAAAAAAATTATGTCATGACAAAGTGCTACAAACTGAAATACGTTGAATAAAGTAGCACCAATAATTAAGTCAATAAGAAATTAGTAGGAACTACCAATGTCAAATGCAATGTAAAGCTAATGTCAAATGCGAAAGCCAACGTAAAATGTGAAAGCCACTGTTGAATGTGAAAGCTGACGAGAGATATAAAGCTAATGAAAGATGTAAAACTAACCTTCACAAAGACCATAAACCAAGCTTCAAGAAAAAGAAGACATGATTAAAGCGAAGGGTTTTATTTTATACCCTTAAGTATAATGATATATTATATTTTCATTAAAGCTTTTAAACTTTTTTTTTTATAGATTAGATATTAAAGATCTTACATCAGATTACAACTAATATACGTCAAATGACCAATTTGACAGGTGATGTGCATCACATGAAAATCAGCATCTGACACGAGTTGGATTAGATCTGATGCAAGGATATATCCGATGCATATCTGGTTTATTAGCTTCTGGTTTATTTAGTTTATCAGCTTCTGGTTTATCTATTGGTTCATCTGGTTTATCAGCTTCTGGTTCATCTATTGATTCATCTGGTTTATCAGTTTCTGGTTCATTTATTGATTCATCTGGTTTAGTTTCAGGTTTTTCAGTTTCTGGTTTATTATCTGGGTTGGGTTCTGGTGATTTATTTTGTATATTTTGAATAAGATTGATTATATTGATTAATTGTTATAAACCATTATTTTCATTAATTAATTTTATTTTTGAATTTTGTGTATTAGTTTGCAGATCATTATTACAATTAAAAAATTTATTAATGTAATTTGTTTTAACTTGACATTATAGATTTTGATTCATAATATGTATAATATTTTATTAAAAAATAAAGAATACAAATGATATTTATATAAATTTAAACTAAATCTAAATATTTTAATCTATTGGTTGATTTAAAGCTTGGGGTGCATTAAGAGCTGCGATTATTCTATTTAGATCTTGTTGTCTAATTAGTTTAATAATAGGTTTATATGCTAGTTGAATTTTTAAATCTTAAACCATTACCGAATACCTAATATTTCCATTTAACAAGTCTCTTCGTTCACTGAAATTAAAATAATTTGTATCATTAGAATGTTTTAAATTCATTGCCCAATTAGTGTAACTTGCTGTGATAATCAATACAAATTTTTCAATATTGAAAAAATTATGTTCATCATCAACATTTCTGTTTAACAAGCAAACATCTATTTTGTTTTTAAATTTAAAACATAAAGTGATGTTATGTGTTGTGAATGGACAATCACCTTCACAAGAGATGTATGCATATGTTTCATCAATAATTCTAAAAATATTTTTTGTGGTAAAATCTTTGAAATCTTCTTTTGGTTTGTTGATAAAATCGTCTGGAGTATAATTATATTGTTTTGCCACATCTCGATTACAAACAACTCCTAATAAAATTGATAGATACATATTTTCCATCAAAGGATAATATGTGTTTCTAGCATTTGTATTATTTCCTGCTACAGCATTAAATGTTGTGAAATTATTTTGATAAAGTTTAATATCTCAATTGAAACTATGGAATGTTACAAATGTTGTATCGATAGTTATATCATATAAAAAAATTTGATCTATTTTGATTTCTTGATTTAATGAAAAGATATTAATTCTATTAGTTAATGGTAATAGATAATATCGATCATTGGCAGTCTGCCTTCCTGTAATATTCTATGCATAAATTTATCATGTTTAAAATCACATTTTTTCAATTCTTCTGTTTCATGAACATTTTTATGTTTTCCCAAGTTACAGAAATACTATATATTTCTTACTACTCTGTTACAACATAACAATGAACAATCGGGTGAACATTTTGATAACGATATCTCATTTAGATTCTTCTAAATTGTCTGATAAAATCAGATATACTACAACTATTTGTACTTTTTTTAACCACTGGTTTGCAATCTTTACACTTTTTAGAAATTGAGACTGATGTTTCTTTAATTAGATTTTTTTTTGTTTTTTTTTGTTTTTGATTTTTCTTTCACACAGGACGATGTAGATTTTTTTTTATATCTTGGAGAGCACTTTGATCTTCTTGGCACCAGATTGAATTATATTGTATCAAGATATGTAATTATTTCTGTAAATATTACACGTAAATTGCACAAAAAATGTCTAAAAAATGAGGCAATTAGATTATTTACTATAGAAAAATCTGGTTTGTATATATAGTAAATTGAGCAAGCAACTAAAATAAAAAAGATTAATGCACAGATATCAATCAGTATATATAAAAAAAAATAAATTTTTGATGCTATTTTATTTTAAAAAAAATAATTTTATTGAATATTGAAGATATTTATATGTTTATTTAATGATAATACATGTTAAATTATAATCAAAAAACCAACTGTAAAATCCTAATAAAATAATAAAAAATATATTTGAAAAGAAAATAAGTGAAATAATCACTAAAACATCTATTTTTGTTAAATTTCTCTCAGATTTTAGTCAAATGATGTTACTAGTATCAGGTCTTTTTTTAATTCTTCGATAACATTTGTTTTAAATTATTTATTTTTTTAATAAGAACATTTTTAATATTTTCTCTGATATTTTTTTTATCTAAAACTTTGATTAAAAAAGTTTTAATTGTTTCTTTTAAATTATCAGCTAAATCTTGTAGATCTTCATAATTTTTTTTCCATTGCTTTTTACTAGCTCTTGCAGTTTCAAGTAAGGTTTTAATTCTATCATATTCAGTTTGATGATGAGCAAACATTTTTTATTTTTTATTTTTTTATTTTTTTTATTTTTTTATTTTTTTTATTTTTTTTTATTGTGAGATATTTATATATTTTATTAAATATCATCAAGATTTGGATCAGAATTGATTTCTGATTTAATATTAGTTTTAACAGTGTTAATTACTACAATGATATCTTATTTAACATCTTCACCTATATCATAATTTTTGAGAGCTTCTTTGATTGTTGTTTTTACTAAATTTTTTTATATCCTTTAAGCCGGTCAATAAGGTTTCATAATTTTTTTTTGATTGTTTTTTATTTTTTCTAGCTATGTGATTAAGTTTTGAACTTGATCCAATTCTGTTTGTCTTTCTGTACTTATTTTTTTTTATTTTGTTTTTATTTTTATTTTTCTTCTTCTCTCTATTTATAGTTATTTAATATCAGAAGTGTCTAATGGTTCTTTTAATTTCTTCAATATATCTTTATTATGTTTTTCTAATTGTGCGATAAGTTCTTCTATTAATTTTTGTTGTTTTTTAAATTTTTTTATCAATTTTTCATTATCAATATTATTTTTTTCTGTAGCTATTCTGGTATTATACATGTCCCAGGTATTTCTATATCTTTCATTTGCTTCTCTACATTTGTTTTACGCTTGTTCATATAGTTTTGCGATTGTTTTCTTTTGTTGTTTGGAGGTTTTATCTTTTTTTTTTTTTACTATATCTATTGAAACTTTGATATTAATTTTTTTTTCTGATTTGATTTTCTTTGAGTTTTTTAGTCAATCTTTTCCATTCTGTAAAAAATAGTTTAAATTTTTCTTTTGTTACTTTATTTTTTTGATTAGTAAGCCAATTTCTCTATTTTATATATAGTGCAAGTTTTTCATCATATAATTTAAGATACAATTCACAGGTTGTTTTCAATGATGTGTATGACATTTTTAAATTTTTAAAAAAAATAAGCAGCTTTATTTATATTTATTTGAAAAAATTAAAAATGATAATCATAGCCAGGTTCAAAAACAATTCTGGCTAATTCTACTACATTATTTTAAATAAATTATTTTTTATCAGGTTCTAATTCATTAAAATTAGCAAATACGATCATATTCAATTCAACATATTGATATATATTATTTTTATTTTTTTTCAGTAAAATAAAATAGACAAATGTTAGCATGTTCTTTATCAATTTTTAATCTAATGATAGTATAATCTAAAGTATTTTTATCAATTTCATCTTTTTTAATTAATTCTTCATGAGTTTTAATCCAACTGGTAATAATAAATTTATGGTTTTCATTATTCTTATAATAGATATTTTTTGAAATTTCATATTTATGTTCATTAGGATTTAACACAATTAATTCCTTAATTTTTGCAATATTTTCGGTATTGTTATTGATTGGAATTAGAACTGTTTGAAAAATTATTTTTTTTAATTTATTTTTTTTTAAAATACTAACTATTTATATAATTTTTCAGATTTTCAGAGCTTGACTTCCATCTTTGTGTAGCTATTTTAAATCAATTTTTGCTATCAATTTCTTCATCTTTTAATCTTTGCATTTTATTTTTTATAAATAAATTGTATTGTGATATTTTTTTAACAATTTTTTGTATTTTCTGTTCAACTTCTGAATTAGAAGTTTCTGAATCACTTGATTTAGTTTCATCTTTACTTTATTCGTTTAACATGTAGCTTGAGGCTTTATTAATATTCAAAAAATATTTTGTAAAAAAATATGGATCTTCTTTATGAATTTTATTCATTATTTCTTTTTTTGTTTTAGCTTTTTTGATAATTTTTGTGATTTTATATTTGGATTTTATTTTTTTTTGTTTTAATTAAATATATATTTATTAAGTAATAAATTATAACTCGTCAGTGATTTGTTTGGCTATTTTTATAATTTTTTTGTTACATGATTGCATTTCTTTGATAATTGTTTTTACATGCAATGCGTAATTATCAAACAGTGACAAATTTGTTTTATAAAGGAAGTCTCATTCTTTTAGCAAGTAATTTGATTGTATTCATTTACTAATTGTTTCATATTATCATAATTAAAGGATCTGGTATATTCAAAGTCATTATTGATATTTTCATTCTTCAATAAATTCTTTTCTAAACAATTCAATAATTCATGACCATAAACTATTCTGATTACTAAATAGGTAACTCCCTAGTTGGGTTATAGATATGGTAGCTAGTGTGGAATCTAGGGCTGACTACTTAAATAGGCAACCAAAAGTTGCATATATAGCTAGTCGTACTCTTGTTAGAAATAACCAAAGAATTTAAATAGGTAATTTTTTAGTTAGATTTCAGGTATAGTGGCTAGTGTAAAACCCAGGCAGACTACTTAAATTAGATACCCAAAAGGTACATGTGTAGCTAGTTGTATCTTCATAAAACAGATATAATATCATAACTATCTGAATAAAGCTCATACTAATAGTCTAAGTGGCCACCTTAATATATATAAAAAAAAAAAAAAACTATTCTGATTACCACTATAAAATAAAATAAAAATAAAAACAACTTCATTTTCGTGGACTTTTGATATTAGCACCTTTTGGTTTATGAACAGGTTTATATTGTGGCATGTTGCTTGATTCTTGAAAAGTTTGTAGATAAATTCTATCAAGATAACTTTTACATATCTGTTTGTTTTTATTCAAAATTCTTTCATAGTAACCTTTCTTAAAATTCTATGTGTAAAGTTGATCTAATCATTCTTCAATTTAAACAAAAACTTGTTATTTGGAAGTTTTTACACAATTAATTAATATTAAAGTTTTTAATTAGAATAAAAACAACAAAAAAACTTTCATTTTTTTTTTTTTTTTTTTTTTAAGTAAATTGCTTATACGCTATAATTTTATTAATTAAGAACTTAAGAACTTATTATATATTGTATATTACAGGAATTAAGTTGTGCTACATTAGTCTATCTAATGACACCCACCCTAAGCAATTTAGTCGTAATTTTGCTATATCTTAGAATTTAATCAACGGCTATTACCCCATTAATCAACTTCCAGCTGGTGTACGACCCACCTAAGAGCAGATATTAAAATTGAAGTATAATTAGTTAAAAAAACTATAAAAACAGTTATAGATATATATGATTTAGTTTTTTTTTATTTCTAGATAATAAAAAGAAGTAAATATTGTGTTAAAATTAAGTTGTAATTAAATTTGATAAACTTTTTTATAATAAAAAAAGTTAGTATAGTAGAAAATTCAAATATCGTTATAAAGCTAATTATAAATATTTAATAGTATTTTGATAATAAGTAGAAAAATATGAGAGTAAGAGATTTTGAAAATAGTAAGAAATTAAAAGAGAGTGTAAAGAGACTAAGATTAAATTAATATATAAAAAAGTAGAAATATACTTAAAATAACAAATAGTAATTATTATTATTTCTAATTATTTATAAAGTTAGAGTACAAATATTAAAAATTATTTTTTTTATATAATATAATATAGAGCTAATATAAGGTTTTAATTTTAGTTTTTGTAAAGTTTTTAAAAATTTTAAATATTTTTACTTAGAGTATCTAATTCTGTTTATTTAGTATATTTTTAAAATATAAGCTCTTTGGTGATAATCACTACTAGTTATAGTTAGTAATACTCTAAAAAGTAATTTAAATTTAAAATTTTTATTAACAACTACTATATAAATATTTTTTAAAATTTATATATAGTTGTGATCTAGTATAGTTAGTTAAATATCACTTCCAAGCTCCTTGTAACTAAAGATACAAAGTTCAAATCATACTAGTGGTATTTTAAATAATTATTTTGTATTATAATAACTGATCTTTATTAATTAGTCAGGCTTTAGAATCTGTAACTCTAGTTAAACTAATATATTTAATACACTAGAAGGTTTTAAAAGTATTTTTTAATACTAAAGTTATATAAAGAAATAAAAACCAAAATAGATAGTACAAACTTGCAATAAATTATTTAAAACTGTAAAAACTAAAAGAGAACTAGAAGATTAGAAACTAACTTGAGAAAATCTAAATAAAAAGATAATGCAAATCTTTAATAGTGTTATAGAAAAAGCCAAAACTATGCCAAATACTTGAACTAGAAATAAATATACAAGACATTTTTAAGAGTAAAAGTAGAATATACTCTTAAGGTAAAAAAAGAATACAATATATCTTTATAAGAAAAACCAACTAAGGCTTTCAAAGTACAAGCTAGAAAAAACAAATATATATTATAAAAGTATATACTAGAGTTGAGGCTATTATAAACTAAAAATTTAGCAAACTCAACCTTTTAGGCTATTAAATTAGAATACTTTAAAAGCTAGAAATAAGAATTTATAAATTAAAAAAAGTAAAATATATAGTATTAAGGTTTTAAGTAAACTCTACAAAAGTATAGTAGTTAAATAAGTTTATAATTTAACTGCAATTAAAAGCATTAGTAACTTTAATATTAAATTAGCTAAAATAAAATATAAAAGGCTTTGATATGTTTATTTTAAGAATAAATAATTAATACTAAGATACAAATAAAATTTAGACAATCAAGTTAGAAGCCTTACTAGATAGAATTAGATTTTAATTAGATGTTTAAATAGATAACTATCTAGTTGAGTTGCAGGTATAGTAGCTAGTATAAAACCCAGAGTGAACTACTTAAATAGGTAACTAAAAGTTGTATATATAGCTAGTTTATAGATAAGAATAAAATTATTTTAGGCTTTAAAACCTGAAATTAAAATTTGAAGATGAAATTGTTTTAACTTATCTTTATATAAAAGATGAAATTTTTTGATACTTTTTTTGAATAGACAAAATTATAAGGAATATAATTATATATATTAGATTTGCTCTTTCTTATAAAAAATCTTAATTTGCTTTAATAAAAATGAAATAGGCTATTTTGAAAACCTATTTTTATAGTATATATAGGCTAGTTGTACTTTTGTTTATAAAAAAACTGGAAAGTTTAAATAAATAATTTTCTAATTAAATTGCAGATATGATAACTAGTATAAAATCTAAATAGACTATTTAAAATAGATAACTAAAAGTTGTATATATAGCTAGTTGTATCTTTATTATAAATAAAATTTAATTTTTAATAAAAAAGTTATAACCAAATAGATCACTTTTAATACTAAAAAAAATATATATTTTTATAGCAAAAATATTATATATATTAGGTTATACAAACTTAATAATTTGGTTTTTATAATATAAAATTTTTAAAAATAATCTGGCAATCTAGCTTTTAATTTTATTTTGAAAAAATTTTATATATAAAAAACATATAAAATTTTTTATAGATTTTTTTAAAAACTTACTCGAATAGTAAATATACTTAAAATTTTTTAAAAAATTTGTAAATTTTAACTTAACTGGATTATGAAAACTAAATTATTAAGCTTGTATAGCTTTGGTTATACAGTTTTTTTTTTAATTAAAGTGAAATAAATAATCAAAAATATAATAAAATTTTATATACTTTAATAAATGTTCTTTATAAT
>CAJVPU010001200.1:0-13637 GCA_910591775.1 Dentiscutata heterogama | reverse complement strand
TTAATAAAACAAATCTAAAATTAAATATTTTATTTAGAAAATATATAGCTAAAATTAATATTTAAGATTTTATTAAAGGATTTTATAATTTATCACCATGGCAACGTATCACCACCCTGATCAACCAATTAGAGTGCAGGATCAGGTGTAACGTGAAATCTAAGCAATTACAATTTTTTTCAAAAATCGGCTATAGCAAGAAATTTTGTCTATGAAACCATCTCTCAGATTTTAACAAAAAAAATTTCTCTCAAAATTTTGGGTAGAACCATTTTGCTAAAGCACTCTACCCTAACCCTAACCTAAACCTAACCTAACTCTCACCCTAACCCTAAACTAACGAATTAATTTTATTGTTTTGATTTCATGTTACACCAGATCTTATAGAGTGCGATACATTGCATATGCGAAAAAATAAAAAATTCTAAAAAATAATATATATTAAATTTTTTTTTAAAAATATAAAATTATAAATTTATATTCTTAAAAAACAAAAAAATTTTTTTAAAAATTTTTTACTATAGTTATCCCACTTTACAATTATCCTTTCTATTATTATATTATATAAAAACTTCTCTTTATCACATTTTATATTTAAAAACAAATTATTATTAAACATATAAAAAACTATTTTTATATAAGCACAACTTTTTATAAGCATATTTTTTAAAAAAGTTATTAAGTAAACAAAACATGTAATTATAAAAGAGGTTAACTGTAATGCTAATCTTTTCAAAAAATAAACCATCTATATTATAATATAGTTTTTTTTGAATATTACTAACTATAACTGGTGGTGACCATCACCGGGATATCTATATCTCAAAAACATACTAAGTAAACAGGATCGGGTATCCTAAGTAAAAATGTTCAGGACCCCCAAAAACTTTATAAAAACTAAATTTAGAACTTTATAATAGCTCTATATTTTATTATATAAAAAAAAAATAATTCTTAATACCACACCCTAACCCTAAAAATATCTGGGAGTGGTGATGATCACTGCCAGTAATTTGTAGTAAAAATCAGTTTTTTTTATATAATATAGAATATAGTTCTCTTATAAATGTCTAGCAGGTTTGTCAAAGAATAAAAAATATATATAAAGTATATAAAAAATATAAAAAATATAAAAAGTATAAAAAGTATAAAAGGTATAAAGAGTATAAAAAGTATAAAGAATATAAAAAGTATAAATACTATAAGTTATAATGTACTTGTTTTGTTATTATTTTGCTAACTACTTATCTGTTTCTAATATATTATATCTTGTAATTGGTACAATTTTCTGAATCTAATAAAGATAAAATATGAACTATATACATTTTATAACAATAAAATTTTAAAAAATTTTGAAGGTTTTTTTTTAAAAAATTAGATTAGGATTTAGAGTTAATGTTGTTAGTAAAAGTTTATATGTAAATTTTAGTAAATATATAATATAGATTTAAATGAAGACTCTAAATTTTAGCATTAGCCACGATATTTTATAAAAGTTTAAAATTTTGCAAAACTTTTAATTAAAAATAACATTTACTTAACCAAATTCGATTAACTTTTTTATTTAATCGTAGAAGATATCAGAATTCAAATAAAAAAAGTTCATAAAATTTTTTTAAGTGTTGCTAAGATATCTTTATCAAAGTTTAAAAAAATTATAATCTACAATCATAAGATGATTTTGATAGTCATCACGAGGGTCGCCATAAAATAGCTCCCTAAAAAATACATTACTGTTATTAAATATATTTTTCCATTCTTAAATTTTTTATACTACAGAATATAAAAGGTATCTGATAAATTCAAGTAACAGCTACCAAGATCATGTAATAAGTTGATTAAATATTATGAAGCGTTTAGTTGTATTTGATTTTGATTGGTAAAGATTCATTTTCACGACTCAATCCATACTAAAAATTGATTCGAAACTAATTTTCTAGTTTTGAATTGTTAAAGGTCTCTTATAGACCAAAATTCAGATGTTTGGATAATTGAACAATTGTCACCAACAATCGCAGAACAGATAAATGAATTAAGAGGAAAATATCAGTGGACTGATTTAATGTATTAATATTCTCTTTAGTTAACTAAAGATTTAGTAGTACCTTTATCTAAATAGTAAATTTTAAATTCGTAGGGATTATTTAATTGGTGAAATGTATAAACAAGGCATAACTAAACAACAAATTGAGCAAGCATTTGCAGCAATTCCGTTCGTAAGTATTGCCATGACAGACCTTAATGTTTTCGTGTTTACTCTTATTTAAGTTACTAATTTTCAAAGAAACCGGAAATGATTGAGGCGCTTAAAATGATTAAGAACGCTAATGGCGATATAATAATTCTTTCAGATGCTAACACAGTGTATATTGAAGAGATATTAAAGGTTTGTGGGACAATTTTACGAATTTAAGTCCGCGAATAAATTATAATATTAGACATTGCCAATTTTAGGCATATAAAGTCAACGGTCTAATATCTAGTATTATCAGTAATCCTGCTGCATGGGATGAAGACGGAAGATTACATATTCGGAGATTAAATAATATTCCTCATGGATGTGAAAATCCATGTTCGGAAAATATTTGTAAAGGTCATGAACTTATTAAATTTTTATCAGCACATCCGAATGAATATTACCAAATTATTTATGTTGGTGATTCTTTTAATGATTTTTGTCCTGCAACCAAAATGTCTAGGTATGCTTAAATTATAGCTTGTCAATATCATATTTACAAATTCTCGATTTGTTCAATTTGACTATTTATGTATATTAGCAATGATATCCTCTTGGCTCGTGAAGGGTTCATGCTTGCAAGCTTTTTAAATGATACTTTACCGTCCTCCCACAAATATAAGAATATGAACAGACGAATCAGCCCACAAATTATTTATTGGAAGGATGCCGGAAAAATACTTGAATTTATTAATGATATTTTTGGTGAATCCAAGTAAATAGAATCATCATTTTGTTTGGATCATATAAAAAGAATATAAATTAAAATATACATATTACATACATACAATTATTCATTAAACTGAAAAATATATTAAATATTATTTCTCTTCGTTTAATTTTAGTTCTGTTTTTCTGATATTGGTTTGTTTTCTAATATCATTAATTGCACGTCTAACCTATAAACCGAGTATTATTGTCACTGCTAATGAATGAATTATGGATTTTGAGGTGGTGTTCACCATACTTTTATATGAATTATAAATACCAAATTGCGATCATATAACTATACCAACATACGTACGTACATACCAAGACGATCCAAAATTTTTGGTCGGAATCTATTGGAATTCTTCGGAATCCTAGTCGGCTGGGCCAATACTAAAAATTTTATCCTAAAATCACAAAATTTATAAAAAATGCTCATATGATAATTTTTTACCCAACCGACCAAGGTACCGACCGGAATTTTGGAGATCGCTCTGTAAAAGAATTGCCTTTTGGATTAAAGACATGCCTAAAAACCTGTACCTCAACCCAAGTCAGGACCAGACTAGAACATGCATATAGAGAGAATATACAAGTATAATGTTTAGAGTAGTTCACACTATACTGTATTTAATGTATTGCAAAAGTGTCTGGGTTATTATATAAAAAATTAGTTGTTTTGAATTCTCATGCTAAACGGAAGTAAGTTTGACTAGTCTGCTTTGACGGATAAACGCTGACTTTTAACTATATAGATTTGTGACATGGTCGCCGTTCGGTATTGTAATCTCTACCTTTACTCCGCTATCGGAAGGCAAATCCGTTACTATAGATGATGACGGTGGACCGCCAGTAACATTTTCCTCTTCATTCTGTTTTGCTTTTGCGGACCTTTTAATTTCCACATATGCTGATAAAAAAATTTAATTTATTAATTACGGTTCATAATCGACAAAAGATATTCAGAAAAGGGGCAAACCATTTAATTCATCTTTTAACTTTGGTAAAAACTCATCAAATTCACATTCTTCTATGGCTTTAAACACATCATCGGGTTGTATGTTTTTATGATTCTTATTTCTTGCAATTTTATTCGCTCTGTTATAGGATGTATAAATTAAAGATAATTTGGTCAACCTCATAAAAGAGATCAATGATGAACAAAAGGATACGTTGAGGTGAGATGACTAATAAATTGAGTGGTGGATCTTATTACGGCCAACTTTGCATCTTCCTCTATTGAGTTACCACACAACTTGAATGCATTAAGAATAATAATAATGAGGAAAATTTTATAAATTGGCCGTGTTTTTACACAGTGTAAAAAAAAATAAAGACAAGACGCGCTGTACAAAACCAAGAAAGCGTCACAATAAATTTGCAAAAAATTACCACGTTATTAATGAGCTTAGTTACTACTGCTTGTGGCATATCTAAATCTGCGATTCTTTTTGCCTCCTTATTAAAGTCAATTTCACTGTCACTTGGTGTTGTTGACTTGAAGTTGGAATCCCACTGGACTTCCATGTTTTTCCAATATTCCGGTGGTTCCAAAGAAAAAAACCGCGGAAGAACAAACCCTCTTTCGGAAATGCGCTGTTAAAATTCTAAAAACTGAGCGAAATAATCGTAAAAATAAAGGTTAAAGACTAGCTCACAATACTATGAAATTCGGTTTGACTAGATTATTAAAATAAATTATACATGTCACCCACAAGAAATTTCCCGTTCACGTGACGATCATCCGATTTGTGTGACCCAATCGATACTGTAATAATTGATTCGTTAAAGTATATTTTGAAAATTTTTTTACAAACTTTTTTCTTTGCTCTTAATGCAAAAATATTTTCGAGCTTAATAATATATTTTAAATCTACACAGCCGGGAAATTTTTTCTTTTTTTTTTCTTTTTTACTATTTAATAATTTTTTATTAATAAGTTAAAAAAAAGACAAATACTAGATATATACATTTAAGTATTGACAAAGAAGAATACAAATTATAATAATGACAAGTCTTATTTTATAAATCAAAATACACTATTTCTATTTTTACTTAAACGAACTGTAATTATTGTTGTTAGATATTTGTTCTAGTGAGAAATCGCTTGGTGCTTATTTTGTAATCCTAACTTGTAAATATTATAGTTTTTAACAAGGTTTTTTTAACTAGTCTATAACTACTCTAGCATTATTCAGAAAAATAAAATGAATAAAATATAAATTCTAATTCAACAAAACCAATAATTTTCTTTAGCAGATACACTAGCTAGAGCTTTATTTTTTTGAGTATAATATTCATTATTTAAGTTTAAAAATTTATTTTTTATTAGAAAAATTTGGGGTTTAATTTTTGTTAAAGGTTTGTCTTTTTGGGGTTTAGATTTTATTTTTTGTCTTTATGCAAAAAGGTTTTATCTAATAATAGCTATAATATTTTAAAACAAATTTAATATATTTAATTTTTTTTTTATTTTTTTTTATTTTTTTATTTTTTTATTTCTTAAATAGTCTTGTTGGAGCTCAAATACAAAATTATCTTATTATAGTAAAAGAAAACCTACTCTAATAAAAGCTCTAATTTTAAAATTGCAAGCCAAACATTATCTGGCTACTATCTTAAGTGCCCAAATGCAACCTGTCATACTGGTTTTTTATCGGGCTAGGAGACTTTGTCAGCTCTGTTAAGAACTAAACCAGAAAGAAGCTTCTCTACTTCTTATTACTATATCTAATACCTCTTTAACTAGCTTGTCAACTTTAGCTTTTTTTTCTCTTTGTTGATCTTTTTTTGATAACTCCTCATTATTGCTTGTCTTGCTTTCCTTCATTATAATGCTACAAGACTGTATTTTCTTTTTCTTTGTTTTACCTCTTGAAGCTACTAGGCCAGTACCATTTGGTTTACTACATTTTTGTGTACTAGTTATTCTGTTCTTTTTCTCCTATTTGGCTATTGCTTTGCAGCATCTCTGCCATATTTCATTTTGAAAACTCACTTCAACAACTTAAACATAGTTACAAATTATTTAATTACATGTTTTTTTTGTGTGACCCATATTACCTAGTGCAACTAGTACTTCTTTTTATACCAGATTGCTTGTATAGTCATCTTTTCTCGAACTATGTACTGTGTGACTTTCACCAACAATAGCCTTCTTCAACTTGTCTATTAAAATAATTTTTCTGGTGTGATACTTAAAATTCTTTTATACCAATAATAGTATAACATCTTCAATATTATTCTAGTACACCTTTAATCTCTTACATCTGGCTAAATGAATTAGTATTTCTTCTTTTATTCTATACAAAATACACTGATTATCTATATATACTTCTGGCTTTCTTTTTCATAAATTTGAAAATACCAGAATATTTTGGCTTATATACTTCAATCTGAATGTAATTCTTTTATTCATCTTATATATTTTATATTTGATTCTTGTAAGCTTTTTTTTTTTTTTTTTTTAAAAGAGGTCTTTTTTCTATTCCTTTATTTCAAAATATATAATTGAATACAACTCATACAAATTTATACATTTAACGAAAGGGAGTAGAAGTTAGGGCTAAGATTTACCCTCGATCTTTTCTTAGCTAAAACAGTTAAAAACCTCTAGACTATGTAATTAAGGAGTGGGAATGTAGAATTATTGTAAATGAATATGTTAATTCATGCAATGAATTGTCTATCTATTGAGCTAAGGAGAATATCGGTTTCTAAAGAGATAATAATAATCAAGAGATTAGGGGTTGATTGTTGTATACAAGTTTAGCTTGGTTTTCATATTTCTTTATGTATACTTTTAGTGATGGTATGATATATTTGTGAAATTACAGTATTGTTTTGAAGAGTTAACCCTAATTTTGTAGGTGTTGTTGAGCTGATAAATCTGATAGGAATCTGTTTTTTGATATGGATTGTGGTAAAGTCTTGTTAAACTTGTGAGTTGGTAGTGTGTTTATCTTGTTTGTTTGGCACACTTTAGTTATTGCTTTATATATAATTTTATCAATATTAATTGGATTGTGTGGGCATGTTAGCATGTGGACTGTATCTTCAAGTTTTTGGGAGCATTTCACGCAGAAAAGATTGGGGTGTGTTGATGAGTTTCTGTGATAAAGATGTAAATAAGTTGGCAATTTAGAAGTTAGTAGTTTTACTTTGAAGGTTTTAAGGTTGATTTGGTAGAGCAGATATTTCAACCAAGTGGATTGTCCTGGTAATTTAGATAGTTGAAGATTAGTTTCCAGTTAATATTTGGAAGTCTTTGTATGATTGATTTGATTTAGTTTTGTTCATTCTATTGGATAGTAGCTTTTGCTTTTTGAATAATTTTAGGTATTTGATGAATCGAATATGTTGTGGGAATGCCATTGATATAGAGTATAAAATTGGAGTTCAATACTGCTTGTGTTGAGAGGTTAGTATGTAGTTGAAGATTTGGTGTTAGAATCTTGATTTTCTTTTCTGATAGGTTTGTATTAATGATGTGGTTTTTAGCCAAGATAATTGCTCTTATTGTCAATATTATGTTGTTAAATGGGATTTTGTGATAGTGTTGTTGATGATATGATGAAGATTAAGTATATATTGAATTTTTGATTGTAGCCATCTTTTGTCAGTAGTGATATTTATTTTTGTTTAGGAAGAGAGAATAGAGTAAATTATTGCTAGTATTGTAAATATAGCATAGATATGGGATAGGAAGGATTTGTTTGTAGTATACCAGATTTGCTAGTTGTGTTGAAACTAAATCTGTGAGAAGGGAGTTTTTCCCTTGTTGGTTGAGTTTATCATTTTTGATTTAGCTGTAATATATACTTGTATGTGTTTAGGGAAAGTAGAGTCAGTATATAGTGTCCAAATTTGGGTTTTGACATCATCAAATAGTTGTAGAAAGTAGTATGTAATATAGTAGTCTGTTGTTGGTAGAGAGGGAGGTGTATTGTGTATTTGAGAAGGATGTGATATTAATAGCCACAATAGGCAACTGAGTTGTCTATGGATTTGTTTCTTGTAGTTAACTTGGATATTGTATATTGATGTTATTGAAAACAAAATTTGGTTTTAAGTGAGTAGTTTTTTTCCTAACATCCCAAACAGAGAACAAGTTGTTTTGGATTGAGTGGGTGTTGGGTGTAGTGTTTAATTCTTGCTAAATTGTTTGTCATACTGGTAATTTTGCCAAATTTTTTATAATAGGTAATAATCTATCTACAGATATGTGGGTTAATTGATGTAAATATGAATGGGTTAGGGAAAATTAGTGTAGTGAATGGGTTGGCAAGGTCAGTTATCTTGTCAGTGATATTTTTGAACCAGTGAGAGATTTTTCCTCTGGGAATTTTTTGGTTGTTATAGTGGAATAAGTGCTAGTTGAGGGTGTAGGTGTTGGTGTAGTAGAGGAATTGTTCTATGCAGGTAATATTATGTATATTCAATTTGTGTTTAATTTGCAGCTAGTTGTTTGGTTGATATTAGGATTGAGTTGATTGAGGTGCCTTTAAGTTGTTTTGGGATTGGTCATGGATTGGTTGGGCATGCTAGTTAGATATTTAGATTATAAAGTGTTATTATTAGTTGTGCAGTATTTGTTTTGTATTCATTTGTGGGAAAGATTGGTTGTTCAGAGAAGATGGATTGGTTTGAGTTGGCTGCATTTTGGAGTTGTTGTAGCCATATCTTGATGCTTAAATTATCGAAGTTTTGTGAGTGGATGCTACAATCTAAAGTTCTAATTTGTTGTTGTTGTTAGATGCTGTAAAGTGTATTTAGCGCATATATTGCAGGGTGGTGGATTGTTGAATTGGACATGGATCAGGCGAGCCATGCTTTTTGTTTTACTATGTTAGTATAAAGTCTTGTAATTTTGGAGCAAGTGTGTTTTGTCAGATATGTGCTTTGCATCTGATATATGGCCTGTGTTAGAATCACATTGTTAATAATATAGATAGCTTGTTTATCTGTAATTTTTGCATATTGGATTTTGTTAATATTAGTTGTAATTTCGTTCATGATAAGAGTTTTTGCTACTTTTAGTGTGGGATTTCGAGTAAGCCAAACACTCATGTGCTGGAAGATAACTTTTGGTTTGATATTAGGGATGGTCTGTCCATGGAATGTAATGGATGCTTGTGGGTTAGGGTCATTGGATATTAATGTTTATTTGTGTGAGTTGACTTTGATGTTTGCATAAGATAAGAATGAGTCAACTGTCTCAAGTATGTCTTGTAGTTCGGTTTTGTTTTTTACAATCCACATGGTGTCGTCCATGTATACTACTACTGAAGCATGTGTTGATATAGTCCTAAAGGGAGTATTTGTGTCTAGTAGATATTCTTGGTAGGTGGTGTCAATTCAGCTGACTAATAGATTGTAGTATATTCTCAAGAGTATTGGGGAGAAAAATTCTCCTTGGTTGATTCCGTCTTGTACTGTATAGGGTTTGGTCATTCCAATATCCATTATTACAGTGTTTTTTCTGCTATTTAGGAGGTGGCTAAGAAGGTTAATAATTTTTTTCAGATGTGGATTCTTTGCAAGGTTTTTATAAGGAGGAGGATGTGGACACTGTCGTATACTTTGGACATATCTTGTACAAGGACCCAATATTCTTTGTTGATGATATTAGTATGTTCAATGATATGAGTTATGGTTTGAATTGGTTAGAGAGTTGATATAAATAAAAGGGCTACATTGTTGTTTTTTGAAAGAATTTAGTGTTTAGTAAGTATTTGGTTTAGACAGAGTGTTAGTATTTTTGTAAAAATTTTCTATGTGTTTTCAATTAGTGTAATGGGACATGTATAATTTAAATCATTATTGTAGTGTTGTTTTTTTGGGATAGCCCATATATTTACCAACCCCCAGCTTTTTGGTATTTGTTCTAATTCTAGGCATGTATTGAAGATTAGAAGTAATGATAAGATTGCAGTATAAGGTAATGTTTTAACATTTCATTGGATATGCCTGATGGCCCAGTTGCTTTTTGTGTTGGAGTAGCATTGATTGTAGTGGTTATTTCATCATACATTATTGGTAGAGTGAGATTATTATAAATATGAGGTAAGATGTTGGTGAAAGGTTGTAGGTAGGGTGTTCATTTCTGTTTAAAGTTTGCATTTGTTGGTTTAGACTTGGTCCAGATGTTGAAGTGATCTCTTGTCACTTGTTTTATTTTCTTCAGATCCATGATTATTTTATCAGAAATGATTATTTTGTCGTAGAAAATGTTTGCTTTTCTACACTTAATATGCTGTTAATCATTCTTGAAGTGTTTGTTTTCATATCATTGTAGCATCTCTAAATGTAGAAGTTTATTTTTTCTCTTTGTGCTGCTTTAGTCTCAATGCTTCAGGCTTTCCATATTGTATTTTTTAGATTTTTTAATGTTGCAAGGAATTGGGTATAGTCAGTCAACAAATCGTCAGGTTGGCAGAGTATTGTCTATATTTTGGTTAGAGAATTTATCTTGTTGAGCAAAGCATTATTCACTTGGACTATGAAAGTAGATAAGTATGGGGGTTGAATTGAGCGGGTATAGCAGAATGTATTGTTGATTGTTTTAAGTGTTATATGAAGTTTGGTGACTTTTGATAAGAACATGTAAAAGGTTTTTTGTGACTTGAGAGTTGTTGGTATTTTCTGATTAGCAATTGTCTCGATTGTGTTTAACCATTTTTTTAATGTTTGTTGAGTTGGTCTTGCTTGGTAGGGGGAATAATATGTTTAAGGTCTTGAACTCATTTTCAATAGCTTTTGAAAACTCTTGCCAGAAGTCTAAATTCATTTGTTTGCAGAGATAGATTTTTCTTTTCTTTTTTTTAGTTTGTGGGATTTTGAGGTTATCCAAGTAGTCTGGATAATCATATAGACACTGTTGGTAATTTCCGTTGGGTCTATCAGTAAGGGTGGGCTAAAATTAAGAATTATTTCTGGATTAATCCAAATGTCATTGATTTGACTATATAGGAGGCCACATTTCCAGGTAGGCCCTGCAACTGAGAAAAAATTAAGGAGACTTGAAGATGATAAGGATTGCAAAGTAGAGAATAGTTTAGAGGTTCTTTTGCAGCATTTCGTATTGTCATTAAAGTTACCAAAAGTGATGATATGCTAATTCTTGTGTTTTGCTTCGAGGAGCTAGTTTGCAATTGTGTTTTGTGTTAAGATTGACTAGTCCAGGTGGTTAGAGGGTAGGTATAATAATATGAGTCAAAGCTTGTTGCTGGATGGGAGGTGAAAGTTAATATATATTGTGGTACCTGGAAACGTTTGTATATTGTAAATATAAGGTTGTAAAGCTTTGTGCAGTGCGACTGCAGTGCGAGGCTTGCTTCATATTGTACTTTGCTTTTTGGGGAGAAGTTAGCATATATATATAGTAATAAGGGTTAATGAGAGATACAGATGTGGAGTCCTTTAATTTTGTTTTGGTTAATGAGATAATGTGGTATTTATTTGCAGTGCAGAATTTAAGTAAGACTTGAAGTTTGAGTAAATCAGTAAGTCCTTGTGTGTTATGAGTAACTATGTTTAAGTATTTGTAGATATTGAGTTTAGTGATTAAGAGTGTGTCATTATTAAAATCAGAAGAAGGCGATAGTTGGTTAGAATATTGTGAGGAGAAGGAGTTATGTGGGCTTGCAGGTATTGCCTGTGATGTAGATAAATTAGAGCAGTCCAGATTGGTAGGCAGTAAGCCAGTTTGAAGGGTTTCATTCATAGAAGTAGGGAATAATTATCTAGGATGTTCCAATGGGGGTCCGGTAAGTTAGGAAGGTTGAGAAGATAAGGAGGTATGTTTTGAAAATTGAAGTGTTTTTGTAATTCTGTAATAGTGCTTTTGATTTTTTCATAATTAGTGATGGGATGTGAATTGTGTAATGAAGATTAGTTTGCTCTAAATAAGAGGTGATTTCAGAGAGTTGAGATGGAAGTGGTGGTTTGGCTGAGGTATTTGAGGTTATGTGGATCTCAATCTATTCACTTGGGATTTGATAGAAGAAGTAGTGTTCTCTCAGAAGTCAGGAAGTGTCAACATGTGCCTTGGGGCTTGTGATAGATATAGTTAAGTTAACTTCAGTGATTAGATTAGCTTCACTAGGAAGTGGGTTTGTTTGTAGGATTGACTGTCATATAAAAGAGTGAAAGAGGGATATTGAATTTGTATTTGTCTTGGATTTCTGCCACAAATTCTTTTGCTTGGTGTGTATCAGAGATAGGGAAATTATAGGTTCTAGTTGTTTTAATAGAGTGTGGATCCTTTGGGAGTGATTTCTTTTGTATGAAGAAATTATTAGAAATGTGTCGGAAGCTATAGTGTTTTCTAAAAATGTTAATATATCTATGAAATTCTGATGCGTCAATAGAATTACAGGGAAATAGGTGGCAAATTGCTGAGGTAAGGTTTTGGGGTATTGATGGAAGTCATGGTTTTGCTTCAGATAGGGTAAGGTAGTTTGGAGGATTCTTTTTATGATATAGTATTTCATTAGTTTTGAATAGTATTCAGAGAGAAATGGTAGTCTAGCTCACTCTGTAATTGGAAAGAAATCTCTAATTTTGATGTGAAGATCAGCCAGATCATCTGGGAGTGGTTTGAGAACTGTAAAGAAATAGCTATCAGGAAGTTTGTCAAAAGTAAAAATTTTTTGTAAAGCCAACACTGTAGCTCAGGTAAGTTTACTGCCTTTGATTAATAATAGAAAGAAGAGAATTTGTTGGATTCGCAATTGTATTTTGAGTGGGTCTAGTGGTAGAGGAATAAGTAAGGTTGAGTGTGCTTCATTGATCAAGCTATAAAGTTCTTCGAAGCTAAGTGGGCAGTTTATCTGTGCAAAGTTAAGACAATATGTAATAATTTGAGTGCAGTTGTATGGACTGTTGGTAAGAAAGTCTGTGTTATATATGAAGTCGATGGCTAGTTTGGCTTTGAGTTTAGCAAAGATTTGATCTCTATTGAATTTGTTTATAAAGCAAATGTTATGCAGTCTTTTGTATTTCTCTACTGCTATTTGTAAAAGTGAGTTGAATTCTTTCTGGTATGGTGGTTGTTTTTCTTTATTTTTTGTGAAGGATTGGAAAAAGGCCAAGTTTAAATACTCAAATTTTGTTTTAATTGTATTTGGTAGGTTGTGTTGGGTTGGATTGGTTTGGATTTTGTGTTAAAAAATTTTTAAAAGAAGCTCTGATGATGAGAAAGTATTGATGATGTTATCATTATTCCAGATAGCCATATCAAATTCCTGTGTACAGGCTTTTGCTAGTGTAATAATGACTGAATTTCACCAGATGAGTAAATGGTCATCTTTAATATGTTTCCTTTTGGATAGATTTGAAGTGAGTATGCTGCTGTATAATTTCTTTGGGGTGTGAGTGATTCGATAGTTGCATTGGATTCGATGTCTATCTGGTTGTCTAACTCTTTGTTTAATTGGGTTTGTCGCATAAGCTCATTGGAGGTCAATTGTTGTGGATTTGAGTTTTGAAAATTAACTTGGTTGAGGTTTAGAAATAGATCGGGTGTGTTGTGATAATCAATTACCATGGCTTTGGTCTGGGATCTTAGGTTGTATGCATTATTTCTCATGCTTGTTTGTTTGTTTATATTGATTCCCACACTATTTTGTTTGTTTATATTATTTCCCATGCTTGTTTGTTTGTTTTGATCTAATGATGTCATAGTTGTTTT
>CAJVPU010001199.1:0-13637 GCA_910591775.1 Dentiscutata heterogama | reverse complement strand
TATGGTGGCTAGTGTAGAACCCAGGTGGACTACTTAAATTAGGTACCAAAAGTACACGTGTGGCTAGTTGTATCCTCATGAAAATTGATATAATATCGTATTTATCTGAATAAAGCCAAGTGCTGGGGGCCTAAGTGGTCACCTTAATATTAAAAAAAAATATATATATAATATGTATTTTTTATAATAATTTTATTAATTAAAGTTTATAATCTAAATACTTTAATTTATTAAGTTATATAATAAATCTCAATTTGCATGTTATTAAAACTGCAAACTTCAAAAGTAATTTAGCAACTAACAATATTAGAAAAAATAAACTAAAGCAATAGTACCAAATAAAAAGGTTCAAAACTATAACTACCTAAAAAACAAAAAGAAAATCTATAACTATTACTCTAGCAATGACTCTAATAATAATAACTTTAATGACAATATCTCAAAAAAAATATTAAAAATTAGAAGCAAAATATAATAATATATAGAAAGTAAGATAGCTTTAAAAAGGTAGCTCCAAAGTAATATTAAAATTAATAAAAATACAAAAATCAAAACAAAGTTAGTAAAAATAAAAGAAAAAAAAACAAAAGATAAAAGTAGATAAAAAAAACTAAAAAAAACAAAAAATAAAAGTAAAAAATAAAAAAGAAGACAAGTAATATTATAATATTTTTAAACATAATAAAAAACTCATACCAAAGCAACAATAACTCTAAAAGAACAACTTCTAAAGCAATAACTTTAAAAAATAACTCTAAAAATAATAGTAATAACTAAAAAAAATAAGTTAATTAATAGTCAATAAGATATAGAAAAATAAAATTCAAAAAAAATAAAGAAACAATAAAAATTGTAGATGCAAAAAAAATAACAAAAAAGTAAATATTTATTTATTTACTTACAAATCAAATATAATAGATATGTGTTAATATATAAATATTATGATCATTAAAAGTAGAAAGTATATTGATTATTTATTATATAAAATCTTTGCTAAGATTTGTTTTTTCTAAAAATAGATTTTTTATATTTTTTTTAATAAAAATCTTGTATTACAATAGCTTGTAGAATTATTTTTCTAGCAAAGATCTCATATAAATTTGTAGTACAACATGATTTTTACAAAAAATAAAACCATGCTACTAATAAAACTTTTTACAATTACAATTAATTTTTATAAAATTTTAAAGGGTATAGCAGATTTGTGAAGTGGTCTAGTTATCACTCCACCAAGTGGTATAACTAGAGTTCAAATCCCACTAGTAACAGAATTTGAATTTCAAATTATTATTGTGACTATTCTGGCATTGAGCTATTAGGACCTGTAATCTTGGTCATACTATATAGATTTGTAGAATGCTCAAGTTGTACAAAATAATATGAAAGCTTGTTTGGCATCTATAGAATGTTCGAGTTGTATAGAAGAATGCAAACTAATTAATTAGCATCTATGGAATATTCGAGTTGTATAGAAGACAACCCAATTAAGGTAGTGCAAACTCAAGATAAGTCTGAAGAGGTGCAGAAATCTAAAGAACATTTAAATATAGAATAGAATCCCACTTAGCAAGTTCTGAATATAGTATATATTTAAGCAGGTTTTTCTAAGGAGTGTATTTTAAATATAGAGATACAAGCTGATATACTGTGTTTCTTAGAGCAATATAGTATAGCTAGTGTAAACACATAATAAACCTATATAAGAGCAAAAACATCTGTATCTGAAAATATAAATCTAGATACTTGACAATCAAAATATCATATATAGTAATATGTATACATATAAACAATTAATTCTTGTTATTTAATAGGTATTGGTGAATACGGTGTATTTCATAGATTAATAGTAAAATCATGTGGCCTTCGGCCACGTGGTTTACTATTAATCTATGAAATACACCGTATTCACCGATACTCATTAAATACCAAGATTATTTCATGAGTACGATGTACAACCTGTAAATTACGTAATTAATATTAAACTTCCGGTTAGTATTTTATACTTTTTCTATATAAAGAATTTTGACTACTTATTTTAGTAATCAAATTGATCTTTTTTTTCTATTGTTATCAATCTTTTCAATCACTTTTTTTTTAAAAAAAGTGAGAACAAGAAATAATAATGTTGCACCAACAGAAGTGGAAGTTCTTGAATTGCAAAAGCTTTCACGTGTAGAGAATACGGACAAGTGTACCTCTAAGTGGCTACGCTCCATTGACAGGTTTCATAAAACCCTAAAGTATGAAAAAAGGATTGAGGAAATAGAGTTACTAACAGAATTAGATGACTTTTTGTGTAAGTTCCTTACCTGGCTAAAATGGCTGAATGGAAGAGATTACAAGGCTGAAAGCATTCATAACTGCTATGCTTCTGTGGCTTGTTATTTAAAAGAACACAGTGAAATTAGGCTGTGTAAGTTGTGGGATTCATACCATTTCAATAAGGCATTGAGAATGTTAGATAGTAAAATAAAAAAAACTGCAAAATGAAGGTTTTGGAGAAACAGATCAAGCCTTACCATTAACTGCTGAAGAAATTTCTCAAATACTTAACCATAAATCAATGCAAGTTGGGACTAATGAAAGGTTGACACAACGAGTATTCTTTTGGTTGTCGTTACTCTGTGGACTTCGTGGTGGTGATGCTGAAAGAATCAAGTTCAAAGATATCCCTCATCGTAATAATAGTGGGCTTTATCTTACGTTTAACCATGAAAAAAACAATCAGTGTGGGGCTTTAAAATGAAACAAATATGGGAAAAGCTCTGCGCGAAAGATTCCCATTCCTTCTGATCAAGTGAATAATCACTTTAAACCAATTGAGGATATTTTGTATTTGATTTCTTTTCGGCCTGTTGATGTCTGTGATTCATTTTTCTTGGAAACAACATAGGCAGCAAAGGGTTTAAAGTGCTTATTTTTAGATTTCGATTTTGTAATAAATTTCGGTATTAAATTTTTTTTTTTTTTTTTTTTATAGATATAAATAAGGGTGTCTGGTTTAAAAAATCCTGGATGGGAACAAATAAGCTAAATACTATGATGCCAAATATTGCAGAACTTACCGGTATCAATCTCGACAATAGTCATAAAATCTGTAACCATTCGCTACATCATACTGCAATTCAACAGCTTAAGAACTTGGATGTTCCAGAGGATGAACATATGGTGTTCTCTGGACATCGCAGTAGGGAAGGAATCAGGGCCTATAATAGTCCAAATGATGAACAGAGGCTTAGGAATACATCAATGCTTATTCCTTTAGATTTCGACGATATTCTGTATGAAGAGTTTGGCTATTTTCCTGGTGACGCTCAAAATTATATGAATTTTGAAGCAGATGATGATTATGATGAAGGTATTCTTCTTTTTTATTAAAAAAAATTTTTTTTTTTTGCAATTACAACTATTTACTATTCTAATTTCTTGAACAAGAATCATTGGATCTATCCCAAAGATTTTTGTTAGAACCATCCCAAGAATCATCGTTGGAACCATCCCAAGGATCATTGTTAGAACCATCCCAAGGATCATCTTCAGAACTATTCCAAAGATCATCTTCAGAACCATCCCAAAGATTATCCTCAAAACCATCCAAAAGATCATCATTTGAACTATCCAAAAGATCATTCCAAAGACTAGCTCAAAGACTATCCTATAAATCAAAGTCTAAACTATATATACCATTTAAACCTCCTTATAAAGTATCGAATGATTAATCTACTCATGTCCCTCCTATTATTAAAAAACTGTCACGTCTTCCCCGGCCTTCTCCAACACTATTAACCCAATCAAGTTTATCATCTTAACCAAGATCACCATTAAACGATCTTTCAAATCATTTTTCACCTTTAACTTACCAAGACATTAAGGAAACTAATGATAATGATAATGAAATTAAAGAAATTCATTACCATTTTCACTATCATTTTTAAATATGTATTTTTTTATTGAATAATGTAATTTCTTTATTTGAATAATTAAATAAATATATGAAAAAATGCTCTTTTAATAATAAATAAAAAAAAAACTTATTTCACGGCACAATATTTAACGGGAAATTAAGTATTTATAACAAGGTTATTTTTGTATCAGTCTATATGAAAACTATGTGATTTTCATATAGACTGATAAAAATAAGCTTGTCAAAAAACCACAAGTTGTTACATAGTACCCATAGAATAAAGCAAAAATATACAAGCAATCAAATTACACAAATATTTAAAACACAAACACAAACCCCAACTATATACATTCTCTTATATAGTAATAGCTAAACCTATTATAAAATTCTTTTTATAGACATGTCTAAGATCTGAGAATAGAATATTAAAGATCTGGGTAATCAGATTACAGATAGTTCTCACAATATTAGCTATCTCTAATATGTAAAAAAAACTGATATATAATAGTCAAACTTAACATACAAAGCAGACTTTGGATTTTTGCACAGCTATGAAAACTGGGTATACAGCGAGTAACTCTATAAAAGAAACTCAAAAAGTTTTAGCTTTCTACTCATCATACTCTGCCAAGACTCTCTCTCCAAATACTTTCTTCACAATATCCAAAAAATATACTATTTTATTTATTTTTATAAATACTTCTTTATCTGTATCAAAACCTTTTAAAAACTCTACTTCTGAAGACTCAGATAATGATAATATATCTCCAACTATGAATACTATATTAGATAAATCTAACAACTTTTCTCTTTCTAGCCTACTTAATTTCTATAACCCTACTATATATTATAACAAATTCTTATCTTACTATAAACTTCAACTTCTACCTTCTTCCCAGATACTTGCCTCTTTTACACAGCTCTTAAAATCAAACTATCTAACATTTTTATTTGAACAATATATTAAAATCTTTATTTAAACAAAAACTAAACACAATTCTAAGAAAGCTCATATATATTTACTACATGAAACCTCTCTACTGCCTAATCACTTGTTACTTCTCTTTAAAAACCTTATCAATTTTCCAAATATTTTTCTTAAATCTAACTATCTATCCACAAATATACCATCTTTACAAACCTGTAAATCATCATTAAACTAACTCTTTGTCTCAACATCAACTCTCTTTTCCTCTCTTTAACTAGAATACTTATCTATTTTTATTAAAATTGTTTTCTTAAATATTAACAGTCTCTGCTAATCAAACAAAAAACTCTCACTCTTTAATATACTTAACAATAACCTCTTTGATATTTTAGGCCTTTTGGAAACATATCTCTTTTCTAAAGAAGGAAACTTTTTTAAAAACCAAATTTCAAACTTCAATAGCTTCTGGAGTTCTTTTATACAGCTACATTAGACCAGTATCAGAATCTTTATCTATTATCGAATTTTCAAACATATAGCATGTACTCACAACTACAAAGGCTATATTATTAGTCTAGATTTATATTTTAAAAACCAACCAACTCATCTACTTTAAATTTATATCTTTACCCAGTGTTGTACATTTTTACTATCCTAAGCTTTTTTTGCTATGTCCCAACATTCCAATATTCCAGTGTTCCAGAATGTCTCAACTATGTCCCAAGTTTTAATGATAAATAAATTAATTTAAAAAATATATAATCATATATTTTTTTAGGTGCTAAATATGTTTTAAAAGAAATTAAAATAAGTTATCTTAATAAAATTTTGAGTAATTTTAATTTATAAAATTGTTCCAAAATGTTTCAACTCATGTCTTAACTGTCTTATATACAACACTATCACTACTTATAAGAAAAAACAACTTTGTAAAGAAATCTAAGAACAAATAATTCTATTTACACAAAATTTAAACTACAAAATCATAATTATGAGAAATCTTAATAGTGTTCCCAACCCAAGATTAAATTATTCTTCTTCCAAAAAAATATCTATATCTAAACTTCAACTTATTAAATATTTACAAAGTCAACAATTTAAGAATATCTATCTTTTTTTTTTCTCAATACATTAAACTTTACTTTTCAACACTCTAATATACAAAATAGAATTGACCAAATTTGAACAAATCTCTTAATCATTAATATCAAATATACATATATAATTCCAAATAACCAAATCAAATCTAACCACCATATTATTACTCTTGAACTATCAATTATCCCAAACAAACCTAAATCTCAAAAACAAAAAAAATGTAAACTTTTTTTATAGAAAAATTGCTCTAAACAAATCCTTGAAGATTATATAATACAAACAACTTGAAACCTTCAACATATCTCTTCCAAGATTAATCTAATATTTAATCAAAACCAACTTAACTTATACTAGAACAAAATTCACAAAAGATTAATTAAAGCAGCTATAAAACATATCTTCTTCAAAAAGATCAATACAATTAAAGAAATTCAGAACAAACCTACTACAAAAAAATCTCCACTTTTCTATAAATATAAACAAATACAATATCTTAAAAACTACTTCTCCTCATCTAATTTTAATTCTCTCTTCTATAATTACCAATTACAATATTCTAATAACTTACTTTTTACAACCAACTTTACAATTCTCTAAATTAAAAATAAATTTTTACTTATCAAATCAGCACTTAATCATGAATACTAGCAAGATCTTTATAATAAGATTAAACAAAAAATAGAAAACTGCAACAAAATCTTTTTTGAAACTCCAAAAATTTTTTATAAAAAAGTATTCAAAAACATAATAATATCAATATTAACTGACTTCTCATAGATAACTCTCTTCTAACTAATTACAACAAAAAACTTAATACAATTCACAATTACTTTTCTAACTATTTTGATAATAAACTTTTAGTATTATTTTACTTTTCTTAGAATACTTTCACTTATACTAACCTCATTCTAAATTAGAACCATTTTACTAAAATCTACTTAGTGATATCTTAATCCAAGAATGGTCTGATATTATCTCAAATCTACCAAATCAAAAAGCAGCAGAGCTCTTTGAAACTTGCTATGAATATATTAAATATGCTAGCCCAAAAGCTCAAAAAATTCTTCAATCTTTTCTAAATAAATACTTTCAAAACTAAAAAGTTTTCACTGATTAGAAATTCTCTAACATCTTTCTTATCCCAAAAAAATCTAACTAAACCTTTATTCTTAACCAAATTCATTCTATTTCTATTATCAAACCCTTCAAAAAAATCTTTACAAAAATTTTTACTAAACAACTAGATAAAATTATATTATTAAACAACATTCTTTCTAACCTTAATTATACAGCTTCTAAAAACTTCTCAACATATATACCTATTCAAATTCTATATAATACAATAGAATATTATATTACTCACAATAAAGAAGCTTAAATTTTGTTTCAAGACATGTCTAAAGCTTTTGACAAAATCAATATTAAGTACCTACAAGAGGCTTGCCAAAGGATTGGCATCCTTGTTGCTAGCATAAATATAGTAATAGAACTTTATACTTCCTGCCTTGCAAGAATAATTACAGCTCATGGCTTAATATCTTTAGTTTATATAAAATTAGGCATTAAACAGGAAAAGACCTACTCCTCTCTTCTTTAAAAAATATACTATGATACAATTCTTATTTTATTTTACAAAAATACAAAGATCACTTTCTCAAAATTTTTTCTATCTCACTACTTAACTTGATTTCTAATTCAAATTTAACCCTTACAACTATTCTACTATTAGTTTACATGGATAATACTGTTTGGCACTTAGATTATTCTAAAACTTTACAAAAAATTATCAATAAAGCTTTTTCTTTATATAAAATTAACAATATCAAAGTTAATTTATTCAAATCTGATTTGCTTTATATCTACCCCAAAAATTCTAAAACACCAAACTACTTACTTTACTTCAATAACTAAATAATTAATCTCAGAAAACCTACTGATACAATTAGATATCTTGGTATCTATTATAATGGTAGAGGCTCAACTAAGCCAACACTAAATATAATTTACAATAAAATAAAAAACTTCTTACTACTTATTAGATTTAAAAAACTTCTTTTATTCCAAATTTCATTGCTATTTAACCTTATACTTTAACTTTTACTTAAATACTTATTGCAAATTATACCAATCCAAAAAAATATACAAACCAAACTCTCTTATCTATTTTCTATACAAGCAAAAAAGATACTCTTATTTGCTAAAAATACTAATAACACCTCACTACTAAATTCTCTTATCTTTATCTTACCAACACTTAATAATATTATTCAAAAAGTTAGTATTTCTAATATCAAATATATCTTTAATTCTTTTCTACTTCTCAATGAAATTGGAATTTTTCAAATTAAATCTTGGCTTTTAAAAATTTGGTGTTTTAGCCTTTTCA
This sequence comes from Dentiscutata heterogama, assembly GCA_910591775.1. Lineage (NCBI taxonomy): Eukaryota > Fungi > Glomeromycota > Glomeromycetes > Diversisporales > Gigasporaceae > Dentiscutata > Dentiscutata heterogama. The sequence continues at coordinate 5,321 of CAJVPU010001199.1, read as the reverse complement.
AAAAAACACTTCTTTTACACTATTGGAAAACTCACAACTATACTTTTCTCTTTTATTTTATACAACTAGCCAAAAACAATATAACAATTTTATCTCTTTTCTAAACTATAATTTATCTCTTATTTAACCCAAAAAATACACATTTAATCTATAATATACTTTTCAAAACTCCTAACAACCTTACAATTAATAGTCTTAAAAATAACAAAATCTTATTTATAGAACAAATTATAACTACAAACAACAAATTTCTCCTACTCTAGAACAATATTTATTTGTAAACAAACAAAGCAACTAGAAACCATCAACCTGTATGGTTTACTCATCTTTCACAAATATTTTAAAACAACTCTCTACAGTTTATGTGGCTATATCTTAACTTATCTCCAACAAACTGCTTTATTAATACAACTAATCTTATATCTTCTTTAAATGCAAATTTTCTCTTCCAATTCTTTTTTATTAAACAAAATAAAATTTTTATCTAACACCTTAATTCTCAACATATACTCTTATACAAAATTGTGCAAACAAATAAAACATCTACTAGGCAAACAAACTTAATAAAAATTTCTAACTCTTTATCTAATTTTAGTTCTATAAACCTCCTATACAAGCAAATAAAGTTTAACAAATTCTATTTACAAATAGACAATAAAGAAATAATAGCTACAACTGAAATTATCTCTAATCTAAACCTAATTACAAACCCACTTTACAACAACCCCAAATTTATATTTTCCCTCATAAAATATAATTAATACATCATATTATCAAAACTCCTTATTATCAAAACCTATTAACTCAAATATATAACAATATTACAAGCTTAAATAGATTTGAATCAAAATCCTGACAAACAAAATCTCAACAAATCATAATCTTAACAAAAAAATCTTAACAAATAAAAATTTTCACAAATTCTGACAATCAAAAAAAGTGTTCATTTAAGCAATCTTACTTATAATCATCTAAACCCTAACCCTAATCTGAGTGCATATCTTAACCCTAACTTATATACTCATCTAACCCTACCCTAACTTAAATGAACTTAATAAATTTTAGTCATCGGGATTTTTTAGAATTTTTACTATCGAGATTTTTTTATCAGGATTATGACCTGTTAGGATTTTGTTTGTTGGGATTTTGACTAGCACCCAACTTAAATATATCTAAATTTTAGTTTTATACTAATACCTTTATTAAAAACCTTTAAACACCAAATTTGCAATCCAGTATTGGCTAGATCTGTGAAAATAACCTATCTATAAATTTAATATAGCAATTTACTTCTCTCCAGACTTCTCCTATTCTGAATTAAGTGCTGTTATTTTTTTTCTTTTAGTTCTATCAATTAATTCTACAATTACTATTCTTATTGACAATCTAGTAGCAATCAACAATCTACTTAACCTTTTATTTCTTAATCTTATTCAAAACAAAAATTGAAATATAATTACAATTATCAACTCTATTAAATTAACTAAAAATATTTTTATTATTTCTGTTAAAGCTAAATTACACTCAAAAAACTCTATTCATAATCAGACTAATCTACTAGCCAAACAAGGCTCTGATAAACCTATTTTAATCTTTCTACTTACTTCCTCTAGAACAATCATATTATAACTTTCAAAATATGCTCTTTTATCAAAAACATTATTACTATTAAAAAACTTATATTCTGTTTTCTCTTAAATTCTTCAACAACTATACCTTAAATATAAACTAGAAACTAGCATTTAAATACTTAATTCCCTAGAATATAACTCTTCCAAATACTTCTTCTATATTAAAATCCTAACAAATAATCTTCCAACAATGCAAAATCATAATATCTGTTATCCAAATTTATTGTATTAAATAGGCATTTTGATTTTTTATTCTAACTTTGAACAAAGATATCTCAATACCCGCCTAACCAAATTCAATATATTTTTTTTATTTAAATTCTATAGATCTATAGAATTTAAATAAAAAAATTTTTATTAAATTTGCTTATGCAGTTGTCAAGATATTTTTGCTCAAAGTTTAATAAGAATTTGGTGCAGCTTTTGTATTAAATAGGTGGTTTGATTTTTTATTTTACTTTGAACAAAGATATCTCGATATCTATCTAACCAAATTTAATAATTTTTTTTATTTAAATTTTACTAATCTATAAAATTTAAATAAAAAAAATTTCATTAAATTTGGTCAAGCAGTTGTCAAGATATCTCTGTTCAAAGTTTAACAAGAATTTGGTATTGCTTTTGTATTAAATACAGTTTGATTTTTTATTTTAACTTTGAATAAAGATATCTCAACACCTATCTAACAAAATTTAATAATTTTTTTTATTTAAATTCTATAGATTCGTAAAATTTAAATAAAAAAAAAATTATTAAATTTTGTTAGGTGGGTATTAAAATATCTTTGTTTAAAGTTAGAATAAAAAATTAAAATGTATTTAATACAAAAGCAGTGCACCAAATTTGATAAATTTTTTTTTATTTAAATTCTATAGATTTATAGAATTCTATGAAAAAAAATTTATTAAATTTGATTAGTTGGATGTCAAGATATTTTTATTCAAAGTTAAAATAAAAAATCAAAACACCTATTTAATACAAAAGCTACACCAAATTTTTGTTAATCTTTGAGCAAAATATCTTAACAACTGCCTGACCAAATTTGATAAATATTTTTTTATTTAACTTTATAGAATTCAAATAAAAAAAAATTTATTGAATTTGGTTAGGTGGATATCGAGATATCTTTATTCAAAGTTAGAATAAAAAATCAAACTGCCTATTTAATACAAAAGCTATACAAAATTTTTGTTAAACTTTGAATAGAAATATCTTAACAATCGCCTAATTATATTCAATGAAATTTTTTTTTATTTAAATTCTATAGTTTCGTAGAATTCAAATAAAAAAAAAATTTATTAAATTTGGTTAGGTGGATGTCAAAATAACTTTATTCAAAATTAAAATAAAAAATCAAAATACCTATTTAATACAAAAGCTATACCAAATTCTTGTTAAACTTTGAGCAAAAATATTTTGACAACTGCCTGATCAAATTCAATGAAAATTTTTTTATTTAAATTTTACAGATCCATAGAATTCAAATAAAATAAAATTATTGAATTTGGTTAGATGGGTATTGAAATATCTTTATTCAAAATTAGAAAAAAAATCAAAATGCCTATTTAATACAAAAGTTGTATCAAATTTTTATTAAACTTTAAGCAAAGATATCTTGACAACCCCTGACTAAATTTGATAAAAATTTTTATTTAAATTCATAAAATTCAAATAAAAAAATTTATTGAATTTGGTTAGATAGATATTGATATATCTTTGTTCAAAGTTAGAGTAAAAAATCAAAATACCTATTTAATACAAAAGCTATATCAAATTCTTGTTAAAATTTGAGCAAAAATATCTTGACAACTGCCTGACCAAATTTAATGAAAATTTTTCATTTAAATTCTATAGATTCATAGAATTCAAATAAAAAAAAAATTATTGAATTTGGTTAGGTAGGTGTTGAGATATCTTTATTCAAAATTAAAATAAAAAATTAAAATATAAAAGCTGTATCAAATTCTTATTAAACTTGAGCAAAGATATCTTGACAACTACCTAACCAAATTTGATAAAAATTTTTTTATTTAAATTTTATTAATTCATAGAATTCAAATAAAAAAAAATTTATCAAATTTGGTTAGGTAGGTGTCAAGATATTTTTATTTAAAGTTTATTTTATTAAGAAATACAAAGTTATATCTAATATTATTGGTTAATATTGAAGTGTGGGTCACGTGATTTGGAAAAAAAATTTTAATTAGTTTTTATATTAGTTTTCTTATTTGTTTACATTGATATATTATCTAATTTGCATTTGAAACAAAATTGCTATTCAAAATCAAATTGTTATCTAGACTATCCTAATTGTTAATTGGGCTAATTTGTATCTAAGTTACAACAAATATACAGAAGATGGTTTACTATACAATTTTTCAAGAAATAAGCAATTTTTAATGAAACAAATATGTGTTTTGAATTTTTTTGATTGTGTTATATTATATCAAATCTCAAAATATGATTAGTTTTAAATCATATATAGATAAAAAGCATAGAGGATATTTGAATTCAATAATTTCTGAGATCAACATAATATCTTTTAAATTATAACACAAGCAAATTTGCCTGCAGTTTTATTAAAAAATTTAATTTTTTTTAATAAAATCTTATGTATTGATTTTAGCTATATATTTATAAATAAAATATTTAATTTAAATTTGTTTTATTAACTTTATTAAAAATTTTTTTTAAAATTATTAAAAAACTTTAGTATAATAAAAGTTTAAAGTTCTTATATTAAAATTTTTATTATATAATTTTTTCTTTAAACTTTCTTAAATTTTATATGTTTTTATCTCTAAAAACAATGCTTTTGATGGTAATATTAATCTCACTTGACCAATCAGCCTTATTGAATATATTAGGAAAATATATACTAAAATTCTAACAAACAGACTTAACCAAGTCTTCTTCCAATATCCTATTCTTTTACCCTTTAACAATGTTGCCCTACCAGACAATAGTACATCTATTTCTATTTACATCCCTAACAACCTTATTGAAGATGCCAACTGTAATCACAAAGAGCTTTGGCTGCTATTGCAAAATATAAGCAAGGCTTATAATTTAGTTAACTTTAACCTCTTCAGACAATCTCTTTGCCATCTCTTCTTATTCCAAACTATTATCAACATTCTTACTAATTTACTTATCAACCACTATAATAAAGTTATAACTAACTTTGAACTAACTTCTTTATACCAGGTTCAAAATAATATAGACCAAGGAAAGACCATTACCTCTTTCTCTAGTGCATATATTATAACCCACTTATTATGCATATACACTCTACCTTTACTGGCTACACAACTTCAATATCATGGCCAACCAATCTTAAAAACTACTCATTTAACAAACTCGAAACTAACTATTTTATTTTGGCCTATATGGATGATACTTTGTGGATTGCATCTAGCCAAACAGAGCTAACTAATATTCTTACTATCACTGAATCTTTCTACAATATAGCAAATATTCAAGTTAACCCATCCAAATCTATTCTATCCTCTAACACCAAACCTAACTCATACAATCCTATTACATTTAACAATATGATACTTCCTCTTTGGCCTATATACCAGCCTTTTAAATTTTTAGACTACTGGTTCATACTCAATAACAAACATACTAAACAATCTCAACTTATCATGGCCGAATCATCTCAACTCACCAAAATTGCTAGCACCA
>CAJVPU010001198.1:0-13637 GCA_910591775.1 Dentiscutata heterogama | reverse complement strand
ATAGGGGAAAAGAAATGATAGTTCGTATTAAAACATTTTCAGCATCATCTATATCAAAATTAAGTTGGGAAGAGATTAAATACGTAATAGCCAGGATAATTCGTTCTAATCAATAAGTGTTTTAGTATCACGTGATTACTGCGCCTGTGAACAACGACCCTAGCGTCACCCGTAAAAAATGGTAGCCGGACAGATTTGCCGGGTATGTAATTCGGATTTTATTCTGGGCAACTTCGATTACTTAACACTAACGCTAACCAGAAAATGTTTTTCGCGTATTTTTGTATTTACAAATTCCTTTATTATTGTTATCAAATAACAAATAAGGTTTTAATTTTTAAAATAAAACATATCTTTTTAAAAATTTATTTGTTTTTCTTTTAGCCATGCTTATAGACGAATTTAAATTTTTCTTGCAAAATAAAGTGTACATGCTAAAATAGTCGCTTAGTAAAATTTAGAACTTTGAAAAAATAGAATGTAATTGCAAATTTCAACTATACACTATATAAAAAATATTATACCCAGTACATTGTGTTTTTATTAAAATCCTTCCATGTTCTGGGCATTGTTATACGATTATTTAATGCCGCAATGTTATTATTCATGTTTTCTAGTGACTTGAAATTTGAATGAATATTATTTAACCATAAATGCCCTTTGGGCTTGTTGCGTGATTCTTCTAAAAGTTTTTTAGTCTTAAAAAATAATTAGAATTCTATGCATTTATAGAAAATTAAATACAAATATATACCTTGTCCAATATTTCATGTAAATAAGCTATTTCGATTTTATAATCGTGTTGTTCTTTATTATTTTCATCATATTCATTTTCATTAATTGATTCTTGAATTATTTGGATACTTGAAGGTTCATTATTTGAAGGTTCATGATTTGAAGAATTTTCTTGACAAAACACATTTACTTGTTTGCCCTCATAAGATGAAATTAGTGGATAGGTTCCATTTCTTTGTACCTGCATAAACATATCAATATTGTTAAATAGATATATTAATGTTAATAATAAAAAATAAAAAATATTGGACTGGCTTTTTCTACAGAATTGATCAAATGTTTACATAAAAAAAACCTGCTTTGAAAATATGCAGGGCATGCGCATATCCATTTGACTGGATCTGTAAAATACTTGTTATTATGTTATTAGTTTGTATTATTTTTATCTCATGCTCTTTCCATTCTTGTTTAAACTCTTTACACTATGATACCAACTCACAAGCATTCGAATTCGATACAATTGTCGATCAATAACCTTCTTTACAAGAATATAACACAGATGATTAACTCGTGGTTTGTAAAACTTGTATAAGTAATCACACTTAATTTGGCACCAATGAGATTTGACTGTCATAGTCATTTAATTTTTTCATCGGCTACTCGAGCCTATAAATTCTATTTTTCTTTGGAGTACCATTCCTTCCAAAAGTAAGTCCATAGTTGAAACAATTATTTTTACAATATTGCATCATCTTGCTAACACATTCTCTTCAGATTTCATTTGCATTTGTAATAAAAGTGTCATCAGGTTTTGGTAATAACATATGGGGTGTTCCGTATTAAAAGGGCCTATTTTTACATTTTTTTGAAAAATGAGCTTTTATTAGATTAATATAAAATTTGACATGACGGACATTTTTCAATTATAAATGAAAGTTGATTTGCTTAATAAAAAATAGAGATAATGTAAATGAAAACCACATGAGGCTGCCTAAGGTCAGAAATATCACAAGATTACCCGATAGTCACTCATTACCTTTAACTAATCAAAATCATAAAATTTGATTAATCCCGGATCAGTTCAAAAATCAAAACAAATGATTAAACTCAATTATCTCAAAATAAATATAAAAATGGACCCTTTTAATATGGAGCACTCCATATGGCATCTTGAATAATTTTTAACAAGTTCAATTACAGGTTTACGTAAATTTAAAGGACGTGAATTAGAATTATCTATAACTCCAATTTGGATCTATTACAGAGCATTTTTGATATGCAATTTTTGGATTGTAACTATAATATATTTTTGTTTTACTAGAAGCCAATTGTTGTTTCACTACTTGTCAGATGTACTAAATACACAACTATAAATGAGCTTCAGGCCAAACAGCCTGTACTGCATTAATTTCACTATAATCTTTGTCAGTTAATATAAAAGGAAAATTTTGTAAACCACATTCTTTTAAAGCTTGCATTCACTGAAGAAGAATATTTGTTATATTTTGATTTTTTCCTGCTAAAATCAAAAGATAACTAAGAGGAAACCCAGCACTATCAATTATACCTAAAAGCGAATACAATTCACATACTTGATTATTGGTATTATAAGTTGTATCAATTGCAATTGCATCAAGTTTATTATAAATTAGTCAGTTAAATATTGATGTTAAAAATCCAAGAGTAGGCATAGAAGAATTAATATTATCTATGATAATTTTTTGGTTAAATTCTTCTAATAAATGTTTAGCCGATATTATAGGGTTAGGATCTCGAAGATATACCTTGCGAGATTCTATAAACTACTAGTAGTAGGCTTGCTAAATACTAAAGTTTTCATATCTATTAATATAATTATCTTGAACTTGACGCCAAATTCAGGAACACTAATATCAACATTATCTTGAATAAATTTTTTGATTTTAGATATTATTAAAACATGTCTTGGTCGTGAGTGCAGCATTTTATAAGAATACTTGACTTTAATTAAGTTTAAGTCTGATAAAATTTCTATATTTATTAATCTCTTACAGTTATAATAGCAAAAGTATCCTATTGCTTGTTTAATTCTGGATGTTTTGCTTGCTGTTTCCCAAGTTCAATTCGACAATTGCAAAAATAAATTAAAAGAAAAAACCTTTTTTTTTTGTTTTTGTCTCTATAAACCCATGAATAACTATCCCCATCAGAAACAAGAGAAATAATATAGTGACCAATTTCAAATTTGATATTTTCTTTTTGTGATTCATTATTCTCTAAAATATTATTTTGCAAACTTGACAATTCAACATAAAATATTATATCTAATTCTTTATTTTCGCACTCATAAAATTCATTAGTATTATTTAATGAGATTAGAAAATTATACACAATTTTGGTAATGTCCAAATAGTTAATTATTATGTCAGGTTCTTGATTATTCTTCAAACATGCCAATCTAATTTGGGTTCGGTATTGCAAATATTTTTTTAATCATATCAGCGAATTTTTGGAATTTCTATTAAAATTTCAAAAATATTTAGCAATGAATAACTTTTGATCCATTAGTTCGTTCTCGATAAAACTACCAAAATGTTCATCTCGATGAGATGATTCTAATGAGTCAAAAATCGGTAAAATTCAATCACAGAATATGAAATCATTAATGATTTGTGTCACTTCAGGTGTTTTAGGATTGGTTTAACCAATCCTAAAACACCCGAAATGACCCAAATTGTTATCGATCTTGGGATCCTGTGATTGAATTTAACAATTTTGAACTCATTAGAATCATCTCATCAAGACAAATATTTTGGTAGTTGTTTCATCGAGAACAGACTTGTGGATCAAAAACAATTTGCTGTTAAATATTTTTGAAATTTTAATAGTAAATTCCAAAAATCCGCCAATATGTTTAGTTCCTTTTTCATCCAAGAAATCCTCACTAGGTCGATTGGAATGACATCCTACAGTATGCAGTAGTCGGCTTGTTTATTTGACATGGTAAGGCTTTTAATTTATAAAAAAAAAATTTTTTATTTAAATTCGCCCATAATCAAAAACAAATATGTATATAATAATTTGAAATTTACACTTGTTCATAAAAATAACGGCAAAAGGAAAAAAATTTTATTCGAGTTATTATTTTATGGTTAACGATAATACAGGTAAAAATAAACACACGAAAGACTAATCAAAATTCCAATACGTAATCAGATCTGAAATCAGATCCGAAATCATATATACCCGGCAGATCTGTCCGGCTACCATTTTTTACGGGCGATGCTAGGGTCGTTGCCTGTGAACTCGAGTTCACACTTAATGTCAAACAAATCAAAAATAATTATTATAATTAGAAAAATTAAGTGAATACAAAAGTATTCAACTCTTAATTAATTAATGACAAAAACAAAATAAATTTAAAATTTGAGTTACGGGTAGAATTTTCGGTTTTACATATATTTATTTGTACAGCATATCTTACGGTGTTGAAATTCCACATGCAAGAGTTTTTACCTTATGCATAATTTGTTCACAAACACAACTTTACTAGCACTAAAGCCAAATGCCCGGTATGAAAGAAAACTAAAAAAAAAATAAAAATCGCGACTGCTTACAAATTTGGTGTAAGAATCAATAATTAATTACCTATCCCAATAATTCTAACACCTATCATCATAATAAAACCAAAAACTGAGAACAGTGCTCTTAACTAAAAACATATGATTGTATACAATGCAATTTTTAACCAACAACCTTGTAAACTATTTCGGGTATAATAAAATGAACTTTAAAAAAATGATTGACCTAGTCGTATTTTTTGATTATTTCATTCTAAAACGTATTTTATTATGAAATACGCGTCCAGGTGTTCCAACAACGAAGTAATTTTCAAATTAACTAATGAATCGTTCATGGATGATTTTAATATTATATAACACACTTTCTCATCTTCAACGATCAAAAAATAGTCAAATAACTTTGATTCTTTTAGGTTTTAAATCCTTCGTGCAAGATATAAAGTGAATAGTTAGTCGTAAATCACATTAATTACTCAATATTATTGGAAAACTTACCATTTCAAATTGCATATTCATTAGCTTAACAAACTTTTCTATTTTAGTATCCTCATCTTTTTTTACATCTATACTTTTCCATATATTTAATAACAATTCATTCTTGGATATTGCCATTTGTACAATGCGGTTTAACTGCTCTTTGTTCGAAGATTCCAATTTACCAATTATATCTAAGGCAAAATCTGTCAATTCTTCAAGCTGACATTTATCTTCTTCAAGTTCCAAATCTCTTAACTTTCTTTTTTTAATCTGATGATCAACTTCATTATCCTCATGTGTCCCATTCGCTGTTGAGATCAATCTCTCCATAATTTCAAAATCCAATTTTCGTTTTATTTCTACCAATTGTTCATATTCATCTTGACCTCCTATTAATAACACAAAGAAAAATTAAACCATTTTTAATTATAATTGTAAAAACAGACATCAATATTCTTTCAAAACTCACCCAAACATATAACCACTTCCAATGCTAGTGTTGATAACCTCTGTAGCTTTTCATCGTTCCATCTTCCGCTTGATTGGGTAATTGCATGTGCATTGTAATTCCTCGCTTCAACTTTAAAGGACATTAATAAATCAGACGGATTTAATTTATATTGACCACAAAATAGTGTTTGATCAGATTGGCGAGTTGTGAACAAGAAAATAGTTTGTAATATGAAATTTAAAAGACATAATAAATCAGCATCGGAAAAATCGATCTGTCGCGGAGGATTACATTTCATAACAAAGTCTTTTACGGTTTTGGAAGGGATGTATTTTTCATATTTTGTAATAAAATTAAAAAGAGCTCTTTCAACATGTTGAAGTATTGGTTCAACGTATGAACCTTGCTCCGATGCTGAGAATGAGAATCTTTGTGGGATTGGCGGAGATGATGATCGATGAACTTGGCTTTTCGTCTCTTGTACCTTTTCTATTTCTTGTTCGTTTGTAACTTTTTCTTGTAACTCTTTTCCAAATTCGCGTTCCTTTAAACTATTAATTGATGCATTTCCTTTCCGAACATTTACAGAGGTGGAGCCCGTACCGTAAGAGACATTGACAACACTTGAGAAAAATCTCGCTTTTTTAAAAACAGCACGGTCATTTTCGTCAATGACCTTTAACATTCTTTTGTTTTCCTTCTCTTTCTCGAAGATATTAAGCCATATGTTTAACTGTGTGCATTCTTCTCGTAACTTTTTGTCATTTTTCAATAGAGCTTGCATCGATAATCACAACGCCTCTTCTTGCTTACTTATGGCAGACTTTCTATTTATGGGAGGGTCCAACTGAAGTAAACTTTCGATTGTTGCTTTTAAGGTGTCTTTAATGTTGCCTTTGAGGTTTTTCTTGAGCCACTTTGAAAGTTTAGCCATTATGAACTGGCGAATGGGTAAAATTAAAAAAATATTACTTTGGGGTCTTTGCTACGTAGGATTTTTTATTTAGATTTATTATCGTTATGGTTTTATAAAATCTTGTGTAACAATCGCTGATCTAGCCAATCAGCATTACTCACGGGCAGGGACCCGGAAATTTTTGCCGTTTGCCGTAGGTATTTTTATTGGCCAGACTCGCGATTGTTTTTCTGACACCGGCAGAAAGATAGTACTTTGATAATAATACAAGTTTTCCCCTGATCGAAGTCGAAGGAAATGCTTTTAGTATTTCTGTAGATCTAGATCTGCCGAGAAGCCGAGAAACGCTTGTGTTTCGGTAGGTGGAACCCGAGAAACTGAGAAACACTTATTGTGTTTTGGTAGATGGTGAGAATCCAAGAAACATTTATGTTTCGGTTGGTGCACGGGGCCGGTGCCAAGAAGCTGAAAAAACATGTGCAATGCATGTTTCGTAGGTGGTGAGAATCTGAAAAGATATATTTCATAGGTTGACGATGCCTAAGAAGTATGTTTTGTAGGTGTATGGCTACGGGGACTTGATTATCAAACGAACTCTTTTTTGACCATTGTTGTAGGCAAAGTTTGTATATTTACTCTTCGTCTGTAAGGGTCAGTATGTGTGAAAATTTATAGTTAGGTGATTGGAGCCTACTTTATAGACCATAGGTGCTTTATTAATTTCTATTGCGCTTTTTAATTACAAATCGAAGATGCAAATCATACTGCAAGCAATCAATTAGGTGAACTTTTATAACTGTCTCCGCAATTACACTGGTCATCACAAAAATTCTGAATTGGATTCCTGGACTAAGGATATTTGACGTAAAATAAGATAAGTTTTTCCATTGGTTTAATTTTATCTGCATTATCCAAGAAAAAAAATATGTCTCCTGAAACTTTATTTTTACAGAATAATGGAGTACAAAAAAATCTGGCGCTACAGTTATTACTACCTTAACAGCTCGTCGAATAGTATAGATTTTCGTCTCTCCCGCATTAGTGATATACCATGAACGGTGCCAACTAGAACCGGATAATTTTTTCAAAAGCCATGCAAGCATCTATTAGAAAGAGGAAGGTATACATTGCATTTTGAATTTGTGGTGCGTTCCATTATAAATGTTTCTTTGATTGCTTTACATTTCTTGTTTCTAACTACCTTTACTCAAATTTCAGGTTTTGCAATAGTTAGAATATATAAATTAATATTAGAATGAGAATATCTTAGTTGTATTTGTTTTCACCTCTAAGTTATATAGTAAAGCCAAATAAATGTAAAGCAATGTAGTACGCATTTGCAATTATAAAGCAGTAATAAAGCTGGCCCTGGTGGCTGATTTCGCATACATAATCACGTTTACTTTTGCGTGTATATTTATTTTATTGTTATCGATGTATACTAACCAGCATATGATTGAGAAATTTTAAAAATTTTTCTTGGAAAAGTGCGTGAATTTTTTTCACGGAGTCATGTGATTTTATCAGACTCGAACTTTTGAACATATCCGTATCTTGTATAAAACAATAGAAGACGCTCAATCCACAATTGATTCGTTGAGAGAATTGAATACCAAGTTCATTCTTCAAATTGATAAACTTAGAAAGGAGAATGCTGATATCAAGGCTGAAAATATAAAATTAAAACAAGATAAAGCAGAAATCGAAGCTAGATTTGTGAAATTAGAGCAGAATGATAAAGATACTGCTACTGAAAATGCTGAACTTAAAGCTAAGGTTGCGAAATTAGAACAAAAGCAATTACAAAATGATGAAGAAAAAAATAACCATATAGCTAAAGAAATCAGGCCCAAAGGGGTGATCCTAAATGATTACCAATCTTCAGTTAATATTACCTCTACCGAAATGATAAATTCTAGCCATTCTAATGATCCCAATAATGCTTCAGTATCTGATATATCTGTTAATGCTTCAGTACAAATATGCAGGCTTATGCCAAATTCTGATGATACTCCTGGACAGATAGAAAATAGTGCCAATATATACCAGGATATGGTTAGCCAATGCCCTACATCCCATAACCACCCTGAAATAAATCATGATAATACTTCCACAAAAGGTGAGTCATCCACAACCTCTTTGCCACAAGATATTATCGATGATGATTCAGCCGAGACCCTTGATTTTGTAGAAATGAAACATAAAGAACGTGTTAGTGAAGAGATAATGGAGAGAATTAGGGAAAAGAAACTTTGGGAACAAAACTTATCTTTGGATAATAATTCACCAGAACCATCCAATTTATCATACAAAGTTCAAAATTTGAAATCGTCAACAATATCACAATCTATCTCTAGCCACTCTGTGACTACCTCTGGTGATAGCTCTGATTTATTAGAACAACTTCCTATAAAGCAAAAAAATAAAATGCTTGAAATAGATATAAAACCTTTAATACAAGAACTAAATATAAAAACTTTAAAGAAGGATACTATTAAAATTGTTAATGTAAATGTCTTAGAGAAGCGATCCTCTATATCTAGCTACTGTGTAACTAGTATTTTGAACCGTCAACTGAAAGCTCAACCGGGGATGATCCGGGTAAACTTCTGGGTATTCCCAGCTAATCATAATGTTTGTTTATATCAGGTAAAATAGGATGCATCAATTCTATTTTACCTGATGTAAACAAATATCAGCGATTGGCTGGGAATACCCAGAAGTCTACCCGGATTAGCCCTGGTTGAACTTTCGGTTGAAGGTTCATAACACTATGTGTGACTGCCTTTGGCAAAAATTCTACAGATAACTAATCACCTATAATCAAATTAGTATATCTATTTGAAAGAATTTGTTTTGTAGAATTTAATACTATGCAAGCTAAACAAGATGAAATTGCTAGCTGGTATTCATATAAAAAGTTTTTTGAAAAAAGACATAGTAAAATTTTACCTGGAATTCTGAAAAATAAATTACAACTTATAAAACAAAAAGCATATGAGCTAGCGAGTAGCCAAATTTATAATAAAATGTTATATTATCTTTCAGGTATCTCTCGAGTAAATTTGTATAAAAAAACACAACTAACTAAACCTATATATAAGTTGTTTAATGAAATTGAAGAAGATAAGATTTTGCAAATTAAGACTTATAGCGCAAATAAACTTTCAAAATTAACTGATACACAAATCGATATAATCATATATGAGGTAAGTCATTTCACAAAAAAGTATAATACTACCCCCACTGCAGTTCAGAAAATTTCTATATTTGGTATTTCTAAATTAGGGGATGATCCTCATTTTGAAATGTTCTAGAAAATTTTCGATTACATGCAATTGATCCAATCATCGCCAACCTTATAAATGTCGATTTTTAACTTATACTTAACAGCTTTACAATACAGAACTGCACTGTACAAAAGATAAGTTTTCTATTTTTTATTTTTTTTTTAAATTAAATAATAGAAATATTTATTACTCTTTTTATTATAGTATTAGCCGGGTGCTCTTATTACATGTTGAAATCATTATATATAAGGCGATGAAATTGTTAGTCTAATCAGGCTAGGTGGTGTTCTGAACAAGCTTTGTATCATCAAAAACAATATTTTTAGCATCTAATTACATCACAGAATTCAAGAACACTAAAACAAATGATCTTACAGTATCAATTGAAATTTTAAGGTTGGCTACATGATTATGAATTAGATCTATTTAACTGTTTTATAATATATGGACAAAGCGCACTTTTAAAATAGAGCACAAAATTTTAATCAGTATTATTATTTATTAAAATAGTTAACTTATTTAATTTTCTGATTCTGATTCTGATTTATCCTCAGGTTTATCCTGATTATCTTGCAGGTCTCTAATACTTTGTAAGATCTCTCGCAATTGATTACAATTTTTCTGCTATAAACCACAATACTTAGAGCAATCTGAAATATTAATAGAAGCAAGTAGTGAATTTATAGTTGTCAAAAGTTCTGCTTTTAACATCTTTTCTTTACTCATAGCTGCCTCTTTCTCTTGTTCAGTAACAGGTATTGGCCATGGTAAGCTTGGCTTGTTATTTTCGAAGGTTTCTTTAATAAATGCTATTCGCCTTTCACATACCAAATAACTAAACTTTTTTAATTGTTCACTAAGCAAATATTCCCTTTCAAGACTTTCAAATCTGCAATTAGATTTAAAAATCTGGTTTTTCTCAACTAAACTCTAAATCGCTATGATTCTGAAGTATAGTCTAGACATGTCTGGCCTCTTGAAGATTCACTTTCTGTATGTCCAATTATGTCAAATAACATGTAACATAGCTAATTTATTGTTTATGATAAGTATTTATATATAAAATTTTGGTTTTAATTTCTCAAAAATAAATTTACTAATCTTTATAAATTTTGTGCAGTTTTGAGCTACTATATTCCAATATCTCTGTAAGGGTACAGGTGGAATTAAAGCCTTTAAATATTTATTAATTTCCTCAAGAATAGCATCAAGGTCTTGATGTTGATTACAATAGCCTGACCATGAAATAACAGAGTATAATTCTACAATCTTTCTGATTTCAGAATATAATCGTAATAATTGCCCTTCATTATTAACCTCAATATAGTGATATATAGAGTATCTACGACTAGACCAAATTGGAGCAAATATACGTCTAGCAGCATTTCTTAATGATAGTCTATTATTCCTGGCTCCTGTACGAAAGTTGGCTATTGCCTGAAGATAGACAAACGTCTATAATATTATTTAATTATTTAGTTATAAATTTTTAAATTACAATAATTCTGTGGTTCGAATTAAAGTTTTACCTGCTCAAATTTTAATTTATAAATGCAGTCATCTTGTTTTTTTGTCCAATCTAAATAGTCGTCGACCGAGGGATTTTTAGCTTCAACCACATATGGCCATAGCAATTCACATATTATAGCATATCTGTATATATCGCAAATTGAGTTTCACAATTTATGATGGTCTATACATTTTTTAAAAAACCTAAGCTGATTTTCTGTTCAATATCCTTGATGAATAGCAAATTGTTTGATATCAATAGCTCTAAACAAGAATATTTAAATTAGAGAGAATATAAAAAAAATAATAACAATATGACAATAATAAAAACCAATTTTATTTTAAAATGCTTTAAGCATATTCATTTCTTCATGTAGAGCTCCAGGAATTAGAATTAACCAAGGAAAAATCCTTTTTTATTTTTTGAGCAAAATTATAAGAAACTCCATCACGAATAACAGGTAACTATTTTCACCCATCATTGTTTATTTTTGTGATGTTTTGTATGTGCTCTAAAACTTTTTTAATATTGTTTATCGAATTAGAGTTTAGTTCTAATGGGTCTGGCACATACATTTCTGGAACAATGACATTTTGATCAGGTTCAAGTTTTTGTGTAATGCTAATACATTCAAAAGGTAAAGTTTTTTGTTTGTGAGTAAAGGTATTAGATTTTATTATGATAGGTTTTAATTGGGAGTTCTATTACTAATTTGAGCAGACTCATTAGTTGATTCTGCTCGTAATGCAGCTAGTGTATCCAACTTTTCATTGCAGTTAGGACAAGTGCATTTTCTATTATCGATGTTTGTTGTATTACACTTTTTATACTATTTTGAGTGATCGCCAATGCCTTTTTGATTTTTTATTATTGTGTCAATTGTATTTGATTTGTTTCTTTTTTCATTAATGAGTTCATTTAAAATTGGCAACAAATATGCATTTAATTCTAATTCACATTCTGTTCTCATTTCTGGTATAAAATAATATAATTCTTTATATTGAAGGTCATTTAATAAATTATAATACTATAGATTTGTTGTAAATTAAACCAAATTTTTTTTATCTATATTAAATGCAACAAAACTTGTGACTGTATGATAAATTACAGTATTATACCCTCGATTAAGATAATTATATTGGCCCTGTTGTTTGTTATCGAAGGCTAGAAATAAAAGTCCTTCGGGTATAGGTTCTTGTTCAATTGCAAGGGACTCTAACCAGTTAATAAATTTTACATAACTTTCAGAACTAATAACATGATTTTTAATATCAACAATCATTCTGGACCATGCTAATAAGTATTTAATTGCTGATAGAGTTAGATTTATTTTAGAGATATAGTTTTTATGTCTTGATCTATAAATTGTATCAACTGCGACTACTTTTTTAAAGAGCTTTTCTTTTAAAGTAGAATTATTATTACTACTT
Source organism: Dentiscutata heterogama (assembly GCA_910591775.1). Lineage (NCBI taxonomy): Eukaryota > Fungi > Glomeromycota > Glomeromycetes > Diversisporales > Gigasporaceae > Dentiscutata > Dentiscutata heterogama. The sequence goes on along the minus strand of CAJVPU010001198.1, from coordinate 1,268 downwards.
TCATTATTATGGGTAAAAACTTCAATAAAGTTAACAATAACTGGATTATGATTAGCTAACCAATTATTTAGTGTAAAATTTAACAAATTATTAAGAGAAAATTGATCTTTATTTAAAATTAATAAATCAATATCATTATAAACATTTTGATGTTCTTTATTTGCAATTTGAATAATAGAATCAATCCTTTTTTCTTGATTACTAAATCAATTTTCCCACTTAAATAATAAATTATTATTTTGTTTAATCAACTCCTGACTTAATTTATTTATTTTTTGATCACATTCTTAACTTTCAACTACATAATCATATGCATAATCTAAATGTTTTCAAAGATCTTTTATTTCATTTATTTTTTTATTTAATTACTCTTGAAGTAAAATTACATAATTTTCAAGGTCTTGAATTATAGATTCAGATGTTTGTATGCCAACCTCACATAATTGTTTTCTGACCTGTATGCCAATTTCACATGTTTGTTTTTCGATATATTCGGTTTCAGAATCATGACTTTTAACTTGCCATTTTGGATTGTACCACTGACTATTTAAATTTAAAAGATGATGATGAAAATAATTAGAAGCTATGAGCTGATTATAGTACTGATTGCACATAGAATAGTCTTCCAAATGCATTTGAATTTCAACCAACTCAGAAAAAAAAGAATTATATGAAGGAAGCTGATTTTTGGCTGTCTGAGAATCAGCATGTCATATAGGTACCTTGGTTTTACATTTTTTTAATCCAATACTATTGTACATCCTAACCAATTTGGCAAAAACACAAGATAGATTTGCTGCTAGTTTTCGCTCTGCTAGTTCTTGTACTGCTAGTTCTTGTACTGCCGATTCTTGTACTGCTGGTTCTTGTACTGCCGGTTCTTGTACTGCTGGTTCTTGCTCTGCTGGTTCTTGTGGCTGCTTATAAGATTTCACTAAAAAGTTTATAATGAATAAAATAAATATTATTAGTCTTATTCACCATTATAATAAGAAATATTAAACTATTTGAATTTAAATTAACTAGAAACTTATGCAAAGATTATGTTCTCACAAATACAGTATAATATTTGTCCAGAGAAAGTGAAATAAATAAACCTACTTGGTACAAAAAAGGTATACTTATTTTTATTTTTTAATTTTTTTTTTTTTCGGTATTAAGGTAACCTTCTTGGCCTGGTGACTTTTTATATATTAGTAATCATTAGTCATTACAGTTACAATAAAGATACAACTAGCCACACGTGCACCTTTTGGGTACCTATTTAA
>CAJVPU010001197.1:0-13638 GCA_910591775.1 Dentiscutata heterogama | reverse complement strand
TTTTTTTTATTTTTTTTTTTTTTTTTTTTTTTTTTTTTTTTTTTTTTTTTTTTTTTTTTTTTTTTTTTTTTTTTTTTAAAAAAAAGAGGTCATTTCCTCGTTTCTTTATTTCATGTTAACATATGATTTACAATTTCTTATAAATGATACATTGATCTTTTGTGGAAGAGGGAATAGAGCTAAAGCTATGCTAATTTACTCCAGACCTAAATTTTAGCTAGATAGGTCATAACCATTAGACTGTGTTATTTATTTGTATTGAGGAGTAATTGTGTTCTATATAATTAGTTAACCATCTATTGTAATTTAGTTGTTTCTTAGAGATATTGTTTAGATTATTGTTATTGTAATTTTGTGCTATTGTAGGTATTTGGTTTGAATTCAGATAGTTTTGTGTAGATGATTGCTGTGTTGTATTATTGTGATCGTGTATACTTATTATTGAGGGAATCTATATTTGGTCGTAAATTTTCTTTATTATATAGTGGTGTAGCCTAGTAGTGTTGTTAGTTGTTGATGTATTTTGGCTTATTGGGAATAGAGTATCTCTAGTTATGCCCCCGATAAGAATTTATTCATTTATGTGTTTGTTTATAAAATCAGCTATAAGGCATTGGTAGGTGTTATTGCTTCGCTGCGGGTCTATTTCTTTTATTACATCTGGTATGATTTGTTGGATTGCTGTTGTGTTTGCATTACAGATCAGCCAGTGTACTGAGTCTTCTATGTTGTTATTGTGACATCATGGGCATATTGCTGAGTTGTGTCTGTTGGGGTGTTGTTATGCAGATTAAGGAGTGTTGGTAGTTCGTCAGTTAGTACAGTCAACTCTCTCTAATCTGAACCTATATAATCTGAACACTATTAAATTCTCTCTAATCTGAACCTAAAACTCTAAGACATTTGTAAATTTTATTATAAAGTTCAGATTAGCATATAGTACCTCTTTGAGAACTGACCTTTTGACCAATTTTACATATAAGAACGGACAGGTCGGATTAGAAAGAGTTGACTGTAGCTTAATCTTGAAGGATCTGATTTTTGCTTTTGTTGAGCAAGTCGTTCTGGCTAGTGGTTTATCTTCAAAGTTTATGCATTCATAAGTTAGTTGCCAGTTTATGTTTGAGTTGTGTTTGGACCATGATTGAATCCATTTTTGGTATATCCAAGAGATTATTCTCTTTGTCTATGTATATCTTTTATTGTTCTTTTTATTGGGTGTAGTATGTTGCGAGATATTAGATGTGGAGTGAAGGTGTTAGATAATATCTTTGATGGATTAAATTCAGTGAAGGTTGGTAGAATAGTAATTGTTTGTTTTGCTATTATCGTTTCAATCTTTATTGTTGTAAATTTAATAAGTGTTAGAATATTTTATGCTTTGTAGATATGTGACGAAGTTACTTTTCCTTAGCTTTTGGTTGTTGATTGGCATAGTAATTTGATCTAGACTTGTTTGTTTTAAGTATTTGGAGTTAGTATAGATAGTTAGTATGGTTTCGCTTGGTAAGATTGTGAGACAGATTAGGATTGCAGTAAGTGCGATCTTTTGTGGTGTGGGCCAGGTTTCATTTTTTATTGTAATGAAAGGTTTTTCATTGTCGAGTGTGATCGTTGCAGTTGGGTATATTGTCTGATTGTGTCGATAGGTTTTAATGAAAATGGTAGCTTTGTAAGATCTTTTTGGTCTGAGTTGTAAGAATTTGTTCCAGATAATGTCTTGCAAGTTGCTGAAGGCGTGGCTACTTTGTGTGAGAATAGGTGTTTGGGTGGGATATATTGGTATGTTGTAGGTGTAGCAGTTATACGAGGTAGTTGGATGACTAATATGGAGTCATAACTATGCCATCTTTTTTTAACATCAACCGTGGTTGAGTATACTTGTCTACTATTTCTTTGTATTATACAGGTTTTTGTTTTGTGTAGTTTTTCTTTCTGTAAGCATGATGAGCAGAGTGATAGTTGTAGGGTTGCTTGATCAAGAATCTAATGTTTTATCCAAAGAATGCTGTTGTTGTAGATAGATATCTTGCCAAATAGTTTGTCTTCGGTGATAACCCATTTGTTCTTTTTTGGGTTTACTTGTTGCTATGTAAATGAGTTTGGTGTAGTTAGTTCTGTTGTCAGGGCTTGCATATCTTTGATAGTATTTATTATTTGTATAAACCAATTAGGAGTTCTTTCAGGTAGAATTTTGTTGATATTGTGATAAAATTGTGTCCAAGATAGAAATTAGTTGTTTTGGTAATTGAGAAATTGTTCAATAACAATAATTTTGTGTTTGTTTAGTGATGTTTTGATTTAGTGTAAGTGGGGTGTGTGTTTAAGTGCGGTATCGATAGGTGTTCCTGGGTTTTTTATTGGTATCGGCCAAGTGTTGGGTTGGTTTAGACTAAGATTAAGTGTATGAAGTGTTAGTATCATATATGCAGTAAAGGTTCTCATTACTGCTGCAGGAAATATAGATAGTGTGTGTAGTATTTATGTATTAGACAGAGTTGTGTTTTGAAGGTTTTGTAGGTGTATATAGGTCATCTCAGAGTGTGGGCCAGGTGTGTGAAAGATGGTATCCAGGATCTGCATTTGTAATTGTTGTTGGAGGTCAGTGATGTTTTGTAGAGCATATATATTTGGGTGAAATAATATTGAGTTCAGAACTGCTTTTGCGAGGTTGGCCTTTTGTTTAATTATGCCAGTATAGCTTCTCTGGAGTTTTCTGCATATCTATGGAGGAATGTTGATATTTTAGATGTGATATCTTAGTTGGGTGAGCAGCACTGTGTTTACAATATAGATTGCTTGCTTGTCTGTAATTTTGGAGAAGGTTAGTTTTTTTTAGGTCTTTGTTTATTTCTTAGGTGATTGTTTTAGTTATTAGTTTTTTGCGTGCATTTATAGTAAAGTAGGTTCCAAGGAATCTAAGTGTTTGTTGGGAATTTATGTTGTGTATTTGTGTATTATGAAATGTTATTGGGGCAATATCTTGATTGTTGTTATATATTAGAACAGATTTTGTTAGGTTTATAGTAATGCTTACAAATTTGTAAAATGATAATGCTATGTTTAAGGTTTGTTCAAGTTGTAGTCAGTTGGGAGCAATTCAGGTAGTATCATCCATGTATGCAATGACAGCAGTTTGTGAATAGTGGTTTGCTTTGTTAGGTGTAGTCATTGACATAGTATAGCCTGAGATTTCTGTTGTTATTCTGTGGATTAGTGGATCATAGTATATTCGCCATAGTAGAAGAGAGATCACTTCTCCTTAGTCAATTCCGTCTTCAATGTGATAAAGGTTTGTTCTGCCAATTGTCATTAGAACTTGGTTTTGTCGATTAGAAAACAGATTGATTATTGTATTAATGATCTTATTTGGTAGATTGATCCTTTTGAGAGCTAGGCGTAGTAGTGGAAGATGCACAGTATCATATGCTTTTGACATATCTTGTAATAATATCCAAAGTTCTTTTTGGTTTAGTACTGAATCTTCTTGGATTTGGGTAAGTTGTTGAATTGGAGTAAGTGTAGAGGTGAGTGGTAGGGCTACGTTGTTCGCTGGTGAGAGAGCTTGGTATCGTGTTAGTGTTTTATTTAAATTGTTGGTTAGTATCTCTGTAAAGATATTTCATGGATTTTCAATGAGCATTATCAGATGTATTCTACTGAGATCGCTGTCCTTGTAGGCTTCTTTGGCAATTGGCCAGACAAGACTATATTTTCAACATTTTAGAATATTATTTAGTTCAATGCATTGGTTTAGAATGACAGCTAGATGGTTGGTTGTGATAGCTAGGAGTTTTTTAAGCATTTCATTTAATATGAAAGAGAGTCTCGTAGCTTTACTAGTAGGGGATTCTCTAATTGCTTTGGTAATTTTATTTGTAGTTATGGGATTGGTTAGCTCGTCAAAGATGTTAGGTGGGTGTGGTGTCACTTGGGTTGTATTTTGTCCATTGCTAAAAGTGGGTTTCTATGGCCTTCTTTATAGTTTGTAGTTCTGTATATACTTGAGTTGGTGTAACTATATTATGGTAAGTAACTTGATACTTGGTACATTTTAATATACTATTAATCATCATAGTAGTGTGAGTGGTAAAGTTTGTGTATCTTTGGTTGGTGAAGTAGTTTATTTTTTCTCTTTTTTCTTTGTTATTTTCTAGTGATCTTGCTAGGAAGATTGTTTGTCATATTTGTTTTAGTTGTGCTAAGATTGTGTTGTAACTTGTTGTATAGAAGTGAGTTGGTTAAATTTCTAAAGTATTGATGTTTGTTAGTTTTGTTATTAAGTGAAGCTGTGTATTTAGATCCTGTAGCCTGGATCAAGATAAAAGATTGGATAGTTTTATTTATAATTTTTAGACTATGGTAAAGCTGAGTTGCTTTGAAGGTGTGTGCATGAAATTCTTTAGGGGCTGAGTATGCTGTTAGTATGTTGTTATTAGTGGCTTGTTTAATAATACTCTGCTATATATTTGTAAAGTGGTTGAGCATGCTTGTATTAGTGATTGTAATTGTTTTTAGTGGTGAAGACTTTATGTTGTCTCTGATTTGTTTCACAAAGTTTTGCTAATCTTCTTCAGTTGTTTTATTGTAAAGATAGACTTTTCTTTTTTGCTTTTTGACTCATTGTGGTGTTATTCTCCAGGGGGTGTGCTATATAGTTGTGAGGATCTTGTGGTCACTATTGGTTAAGGTTAAGATATGATGCAGCTGGAATATCTCAAAATCTAACACTATTTCTGGATTTATCCATATGTCATCAATCTGGCTCACCTGGTTATTTCGTTGCCAGGTGGGTTCTGTGATATCATGAAAATCAATAAGACTAATTAAGCCCAATATAACAAGATAAGTTAGTATAGGTGTTTTGTTTCTGAAGTTGGGTTGGTTAATATTGTTATTAAAGTCACTGGCCACAATAATATGCATTTGATCTGCTTTTGCTTGTTTAATGGGTATTATTGCTTGTTGTTGAGCCTTTTCTGCTGCTGTATTGGGTTGAGATAGAATATAAGTTGCGATGAGTCATAGTTTATTTTTGTAGAGAAAGTAAAAGTCGATTGTAAGAAGTAGGCTGGGGATTTCTCGTATATTATAGATATATAGTTGTAAGTATAGTTTTATAGCAATTGCTACACCTAAGCTTGCTTCTCGGCAAACTGCTGTTTCTTTATCACAGTTTGCTATAAAGATTTTATAAAGTGGGTTTGTTAAAGCTGTGTGTGGTGTGGTCGATTGAAGTAGCTTAGTTTTAGTCATTATAATAATATGATAGTTTTCTTCATTACAATGTTCTAACCAGTTTTGTAGCTTTGTATCATTGTTTAGGCCCTGGACGTTATGGTTTGCAATTGTGAGACTTGCTATTTGTGTTGTGGTGTCTTGATTTAGAAGAGTATTTATATTGTTTTTATTAGTTGTGTTAGACAGTGAGTTACTTTTTAGTGTAGTTATATTATTCATAATAAATTTTGTTGTAAGTGTATACTTGTCTTCTTTTTGTTGGTTGGGTTGTTATGTGTTGTGTGAGTTACATAGAGATTTGGGGGTGTGTAGTTGTCAAAGATGTCCCAGTCTGGTTTAGGTAGATCTGGGAGTACTAGTAGATATTCTGAAATTGTGTAGAGTATAAAGTAAGACTTAATCCTTTTGATGATTTCTGTGGCTTTTGCTCTATCTTGAATAGGGATTAGTTCTTTTAGTTTGAGGTTAATTTGGTCTAATTGGGATTTAAGTTCATCAATATGTTGAGGAATTAGAGGCTTGTTATAGTAAGTTGGTTTGCTTGAAATTTCAATCCAGGATTTTGGTAGTTGTGAAAAATAGTAGTATTTTCTTAGCTCTCTTGCTATTTCTACAAGCAGTTTAGGTGACCAGATCGGTATAGTTAGATTAAGTTGACTAATCTTGGATATGTTGTCAGGTAAGTTTGGTTTATCTATTAGATTAACCATCATATACTCAGTTAGAAGTGGGATAGTAAATTTGTAGTGCTCTTCAACTTCAGCTAAAAAGCTTTTTGCAAGTGATTTGTCCTGTATTGAGAAGGTATAATTAATTTGAGTTTTGATTGAGATTGGATCTGCCAAGAGTCTAGATTTTTGTATAATGTAGTCACTAGACAGACACTTGAATCCATAGTGAGGTCTAAGAAGTTCAGCAAAATATTTGATTTCTTCTATATCTTTTGGTCTATAGAGAAAAAATTTCCTGTGATTGTGGGGGGAGTTGTTAAGTGGTTGCCAGGAGAGGAGGTTTAGATGCAGGTAGGTCAAAGTAGCTATTTGGAATTTCCTCTACTTCATAAAGTATTGCTAGCTTTTTTCTATATTGGAACAGGTTTGGGAGTGCAGAGCACTCTGTAATTGGGAAAAGGTCTCAAACTGAAGGGTGTAGTTCAGATGGGTTAGTTGAAAGAACTATTAGCTGTTCTATGAAGAATGATTCAGATAGAGTCTCAAATTTGTAGATTTTGCAGAGTGCTGCAGTGACTACTTTGGACTAATTGCAGTTTTGGATTGGTAAGTTAAAAGGTAATAAATATTACTTTGATATTATTATGTATGTTTCTGATAGAGGCTAGAAAGAGTTGTAATTTGTCAGTTAGTATACTACAGATTATTCGTCAGGTCTTCTCAAAGCTACTTGGAGGCTTGATGCGTGCAAAATTAATACAATAAAAGATTTTGCAAGTAATTTTATGTGAATTCATTTTGAGAAAATCAATGTTGGTAATATAGTCAATTGCAATCTTTGTTTTGAGTTTGTCCATGATTTGGTTTCTATTATTCTTGTTAATAAAGCTAGTTTGGGGTACTTCTTGTATTTATCTAAGGCCAAATTGAATAACACTTCAAATTCTCTTTGGTGTTGAGGTATAGCTTACTTGTCTCTAGTGAATGATTTAAAAAAGACAGTATCAAGATAGTTGAATTTTGCATTGATTGATGCAGATAGATTATATGAAGTAGGCTAAGTAGTGGCTTTGTGTTGGAGGAAAGCAGTTAGACTTGTACTGTCTTGTAGTGCTTCAAGTATTGCATTATTGTGCCATGTTACCTTGTCAAATGGCTAGTTTCTTTGTATGATTGCATCTATAATTTGTCGATTTTATAATAGTGTAGGTTCGATTTGGGAGTCAGAATTATTTGAGGCCGAGGTGTTCTGTAATACTTGGCTATATGAACAGAGTGGGGTGGGTGTACTTGGGAGTGTTGTTGGTTCAGTTGTTGTTGCTGGGGTTGTGGTGATGGCTTGGATTGGGTCTATATCCATTTGTGTAAATAGTAGGCTATTGTTATCCTAATTTGGGTTGGCTAATGTAGATCTGTTTTGATTTGTTTGTGAGAATAATTCTATGAAGTCCAAGTTGGTAGAGTCAGGTCCGCTTTGTATTGGTAGATTCAGATCCACTTTGTATTGGTAGATTCAGGTCCACTTTGTATTGGGTTTATTGTTTTGTTTAGCTGACTAATAGGGGCTGTGTTGGGGTCATGTGACTCCAGTTGATCTGCAGTTGGAGGTGAGCTGAAATGCCCACTTTTTGTTTTGGTGTATAGGTTGTTTCATAGGTTGGTTGATGGTGTTGGTTCATTTGATTGTAAGTGTTGAAGGTGGTGGTGTTAGGGTTTTGGGTGGGTTTTCTGGGTCAACAGTATCAGTGGGGGATGTGAAGGTTCCAAAAAGTGTATCAGAAACTGATCGAAGAAGTGATTTGCATTGTAACATGGTGTTGTAGGCTTCAAAGAAGCTATTGTCACCAGGAGGTGTATTTTTACTATTCAAACTTTTGTGTGCTATATTTGTAGTACTGTGATTATACTATTGTAGCTTAGGCTTATACTTGAGTATCTTTATTTATTAATAGGATTATTTAACAGGCTTTGTTATCTATACTTTATTTACTTTTTAGTCAATTTTTAATTTCCTATGATTTTCAGGAAAACGAGAAAGAGTTTTACTAGTTAATGATATATTATTTGTGTTAGAATATAATTGACATTTCTAATTTAAAAATTTTCTTATTCTGTATTACTTACCTACTGTTGTAATATCGAGTATTGTATTATATGTGGATTGGTTAATTATATATTATTTGTGTTAGAATATAATCGACATTTCTGATTTAAAAATTTTTTTATTCTGTATTACTCATAGGCTATTGTAATATAATATAGAATATTGTATTGTATGTGTATTGGTTAATGAAATATTATTTGTATTGGAATATAAGACATTTCTGATTTAAAAATTTTCTTATTCTGTATTACTTACTCACTGTCATAATATAGAGTATTGTATTGTATATGGATTAGGCAATGATATGTTATTTGTGTTGAAATATAATCGATATTTCTGATTTGAAAATTTTCTTATTCCATATTACTTACAAACTGTATTGTATTGTATGTGTATTGGTTAATGATATGTTGTTTGTGTTGGAATATAACTTAATCAATATTTCTGATTTAAAAATTTTCAGGATTCAGGCAATTACTTACAGACTGGTGTGAGTATATAAATTATATAAATGTATATTTTTCTAATATGCCAATTTTTATGAGTACATTATACTTATATTCCTTCAACTAATTTGTAAGTTTTTTTTGCCCATGCATCATCTGGTTTAATTTTTAGTAGACTTTCCAAGTCGGCAAACAATTCTTCATATCTTTCTATCATATAATTAATTTCCTCTCGATATCTTAGTACTATTTCTAAGACAGAGATGTTAATATTTTGAAATTCTTCTTTCAGAAATCCAATTAATCCAGTTAAATCTTTACATGCTTCTTTGTATCTGCCTGTAATTAAGTAAGCTTTTCCTTAAGATATTAGTGCAAATGTATTATTTAGTTTATTTTTTAATTCATTTACATGTTGATCAAAGGTTTTAGAGTTGATCCAGCATGCTTCCCATAATTCTTTAACAATATCATCATTAGTCATTGCTATCTATAAAGAAATATTATTATTATTGAACATTTTAAATATGTATAAAAATTTAATGTTAAATAAAATTTACTTAAATATTTAAACTTTTTATGTCCAAAATTCTCCTCAATAAATGCATCTTGTGATTTTAGTCCAATGCAAGGATATAAATTATTTTGTAAATCATCTAAATCATTAGATAGATAATATACAATTTCTTGAAATATAATTAAATATCAGATTTCTATTAATTAAAATTATTAAGAGTAAAGATATATATTAAAAATAATTTGAATTTATCTAGATTTACACTATTTTTAGTATAAAATATTATCTCATTTCTAAAATTTAAATAACATTCAATTGTGTCACTAGCAGTATATGTTGGTCCATATAGCTTGCCACTTCTGGAACAAAAAAAATGTCCATTGTCATCATGGTAAGCACACCTTCATGATTTATTTTTCTCTTTATCTTTGACATATTCTTTTTCTAAGAGTAATATAACACAGCATTAATATGTATATAATAAATAAAAAAGTAATCTGTTATTACTAGGCATGAAATCGCTTAAATTAGATTGTTTTGTACAGTATTCTACTCAATCATTCTATCAATAAATAGAATTAAAGTGATTATGAAAATTTATAATAATAATGATTTAATACATAAAATAATTATTTAATATTACCTATTTCCTCCCTCATTTATAATTTCAATTTCAAAGTAAAATAATCCACATTGTAATAGAATTAGATTATTAGTTCGAATTACAACAGCTTTGTAACCATTAGGATCTTTAAAAAAATTTATTTAACTAACAATATAATAAATTTCTAAGAAATTTCTCTTATTAAAAATTTATTGAATTTACCCGTATAATTCCACTTGAATTCATGCTAATATACTGTGACTTATCATTAATATTCTATGCAGTTGGTAAAATAAGACCATTAAATAAAGTAGTCTCTCCTATTACAACAAATTTCTATTCAGGTCTTTTTATCTAAAATGATTTATTTTAGTAAGTTATTGTCAGCAAAGTATAAGTCTAGTTTATATAACAATACATATACTTTATGCATATTATGTGAAAAAAATGGGAATCATGCATTAAATTAAACCTTTTATCATGATGTCTACATACTGTGTAAACAATTTTTTGGTAACTTATTTATATCAATATCAATATTATCAATTTATATTCAATTATATACTACATATAATTTCTCCCTTAGCGTTTATTTATCATAAATATGGATACTGTAATTGAAATTACTGCAGATAGCCATAACTCTTAATTTTTGCATAATTGCCCTATAGGTAGTACAATAAGTCAGATTTAAGAAAATGTAAAGTGTAATAAAAAAAATTTGTTGAATTGACAAATCGAGTAAAAGTTGAAACATGCCATTGAAGAAATATTGGAAATGATGAAAAAAATAATATTGTGTCGTATTTAAGCCTTTTGAAAACATGTTAACAAATGTTAAAAATTTACTAAGAAAGTATCAAATATAAAAGGTTATAAAAAATATATTAATACAAAAGAAATTAAAAACAAATATGCAAAAGAATATGGAAAATCTACATTTTGCTAATACAGTAATAAAGATTTCAAAAAAGTAGGAGTTTAAAAGATCCTATTTTCCTTTTAAAATTCTGAATCAGAAAATTAAATACTGGTAAATGATTATATAAATAAGTATAAACTTTAAAAAAAATAGGTTTATTTAATATATGAGTACCACCAAGAAAAAACCTGTCATCAGATTTTCAATTATATTTTGTGTGCAGTTAGCCATGAAAAATTGGGTATGCGATATACAATGTAAATTATATTGTCTATATGTATAAAAAAATCTCTGATGGAAAAATTACTATAGAAAACTCTTTCTCATAGATCATCAAAACAACAAAAATTAAGAGGAAAACACTTACAAAAATATAAAACAAATAGTTTTTATATATATTTTTGGCCCCTTGGGCACACTAAGTATTGTTGATTAGACCCCAAGTCATATACACAAAGCTAAAAAGAGACAGAAACGTATTACTCTTTACTCCCAAAGCCTTTAAACCCTTTTTTATCCCTCTAACTTGATCAAGTGCTACTCTAATAGATCCCACCAGGACTCAAACAACCAGCCAGCAAAACAAAACCCTACCTTACTTGACAACCCATCACTATTTAAAAAGAAGAAGATAATTTCACAAACTGAAAACACCACAAACATTACTTCCATCACTCTACCATTGAACCCTCACCTCCTGTACCAAAAAACTCAGCTCAAAGTGGAAAATCTAGTAAACCCCTGCCAAAAACAACTATGACATCATCAGATCAAAACAAACAAACAAGCATAAGAAATAATACAAACAAACAAAATAGCGTGAGAATCAATATAAATAAACAAACAAGTATAGGAAATAATGTATACAATCTAAGATCCCAGACTGTAGCCATAGTAATTGATCATCACAACACATCTGATTCATTTCCAGACCTCAACCAAGATAACCCCTGGAACTCAGATCTACAACAATCAACCCCTAACAAGCTTATGCGACAAATCTAATCAAACAAAGAGTTAGATAACCAGATAGACAACCAATCCAATACAACTATCGAATTACTCACACCCCAAAGAAGTCATATAGTAGTATACTCACTTCCAACTTATCTAAAAAGAAACATATTAAAGATAACTGTTCACTCACCTGGTGTAATTCAGTCACTATCACACTAGCAAAAGCCCATATACAGGAATTCGATATGGTGATTTGAAATAATGATATCATCATCAATACTTTCTCATCATAAGAGCTTTTTTTAAATTTTTTTTAACACAAAATCCTAACCAATCCAACCCAACACAACCTACCAAATACAATTAAAACAAAACTTGAGTATTTAGACTCAGCCTTTTTCCAATCCTTCACAAAAAATAAAGAAACACAACCACCACACTAGAAAGAATTCAACTCACTTCTACAAATAGCAGTAGAGAAATATAAAAGACTACATAATGTCTGCTTTATAAACAAATTTAATAGAGATCAAATCTTTGCTAAACTCAAAGCCAAACTAGCCATCAACTTCATATGCAATACAGACTTTCTTACCAACAGTCCACATAACTGCACTCGAATTATTATATATTGTCTTAACTTTGCACAGATAAACTGCCTACTCAGCTTTGAAGAACTTTGTAGCTTGATCAATAAAGCACACTCGACTTTACTTATTTCTCTACTACCAGACCCACTCGAAATAGAATTGCCAACCCAACAAATTCTTATCTTTCCGTTATCAATCAAAGACTGTAAACTTATGTGAGCTACTGTGTTGGCTTTACAAAAAATTTTTATCTTTGACAAACTTCCTGATAGCTATTTCCTCATAGTTTTCAAACTATCTCATATGATCTGGCTGACCTTCACATCGAAATTAGAGATCTCTTTTCAATTACAGAATGGGCTAGACTACCATTTCTCTCTGAATACTACTCAAAACTAATGAAATACTATATTGTAGAAAAAATACTCTCAAACTACTTTAACCTACCCAAAGCAAAACCATAACTTCTATTAACATCCCAAAACCTTATCTCAGCAATTTGCTATCTATTTCCCAGTAATCCTATTGACGCATCAGAATTTCATAGATATGTTGATATTCTTAGAAAACACTATAGCTTCCAATGCATTTCTAATGATTTCTTTGTATAAAAAAAATCACTTCCAAAGGATCCACACTCTATCAAAACAACTGGAACCTATAATTTTCCTATCTCTGATACATACTAAGCAAAAGAATTTGTAGCAAAAATCCAAGACAAATACAAATCCAATATCCCTCTTCTACTCTTTTATATGATAGTTAAATCTACAAACAAACTTCTACTTTCCAGTGAAGCTAACCTAATTACTGAAGTTAACTTAATCATACTTATCACAAGCCCCAAGGCACTAGTTGACACTATCTAACTCTTGAGAGAACACTACTTTTTCTATCAAATTCCAAGCGAATGGATCGAGATCCACATAATCTCAAATACCTTAGCCAAACCACCACTCACATCTCAACTCTCTGAAATCACCTCTTACTTAGAGCAAACTAATCTTCATTACACAATTCACATCCCTATTACCAATTATGATAAAATCAAAAGCACTATCACAGAACTACAAAACCACTTCAATTTCCAAGGCATATCTCCTTATTTCCTCATCTTAAATAATTATTAATGAATGAAACTCTACAAACTGGCTCACTGCCTACCAATCTAGATCATTCTAATTTATCCACATTACAGGCAACACCTGCAAGCCCACATAACTCCTTCTCCTCACAATATTCTAACCAACTATCATCTTTTTCTGATTTTAATAATGACATACTCTTAACCACTAAACTCGATATCCACAAATACTTAAACATAGTTATTCATAACACACAAGGACTTACTGACTTACTCAAACTTCAAGTCTTACTTGAATTCTGCACTGCAAATAAATACCATATTATCTTGTTAACTGAAACAAAATTAATGGACTCTGTATCTGCATCCCTTACTAACCTATATTACCATATATATCCCTTAAATTGTTTTGCAGCCAAATTTGTCTGCAAAATTTTTTAAAATATAAATTTTTTTAATAAAATTTTAAATATTGATTTTAGCTATATATTTTCTAAGTAAA
>CAJVPU010001196.1:0-13646 GCA_910591775.1 Dentiscutata heterogama | reverse complement strand
AACAAAAGTAACTCGACTAGTCAAGACTGCTGAAAAAAATTAATTAAATAATGAAAGCAAACAAACTTGTTTTTTATGAAATTTATGAAGCAATTATAAATAAAGAAGTTTATATAGAGGTATTTGTTTCTCTGATTTTTTTTTTTTTAATATAGAACACATGATTAATTATCTGGATCACATGATGGTACATTTTAAATTGATAATATTAGCACTATTGAATTTCATAACCTATTCTCCAGAATAAGAATCTGATTTATTCTAGTGTAAGCTAATGATATTTTAATTATGTAATTGGTTAATCTGAAAGAGTCATTATATCAGTTATTCAAGAAAAATGAATTGTATAATGATTTGTTAATCAATTTTTTCTAGGTATGTTATGTATAAGTAATCGAATTGCATTAATATATTAACATATAATAATTATTTTATAAAAATTTTCAAGGTATTTGTATAATGTATCTTAACTTAGATAGCTGACATGGCTAATAAGCACAATGCATAATGATTGATTTTAGAATAATATATAAATGAAGAATTTCACTTTATGGTTCTTGTTAATTAACACTAATTTATTAGGAGAGGAAAATTAGAAAAACTAATAATTATACACTATTTAATCTTAGTTCTCTGCACCAACCCAAATGATCATCAGCCGAATGACATGTAACAGACAATAATGAAATATTAACCAACTCACCTTGAACTTTGTTGCAGTCAAAATTAACAACTTTGACTATCTTAACTACATCATTACAATCAACTATTTTGGCACAAGCAACAAAATTAAATGACTCAGTAGCAAACTCTTTAGCCAAAAAAAGGAAAATTGCTGACCAAGTGGCTAATACAGAAACTCCTAATCCTCCAATAAAAACTACTAAAAATTTGATAGCTACTAATAATATGACTACTACCAATAAGTCTTTAGGTAGTAGAAAAGAATTATTAGTAGGTTCTGTATGTTTTATATATATATATATAAATATATATTTTTTTTTAAATTTTAATTCATATATTATTTTCTTATATAATTTAGTTGCAACCCTAAGTTATTATCCCTTCCATACCTTCTCTACTTAATAAAAGTCTAGGTTAATATTTATTTTATTTATTTAATTATATTTTATATTCTTTACTATATTAGTTAATTGTATATATTATTTAATAGTGTTACCTATTACTGATTCACGTATATTGACAAAAATCTTAAGCATCAGACAAAGTAATAAATCACAACTTAAGCATCTAGCTAGAGACCAAGCAAAACTTGAATATCTTATCAACGAACAATGATTGCAGCTTGAAAATATTCTAAAAAAGTTAGATAATGCTGAGGAAACATATAATTCTGTTGAGATTAAAAATAAAAGGAAAAAGCTATAAAAAAAAATAGTAGATTTTTTGTTTCAAGTAGGTTCTTATTATAGCATTAAGCTATTACTTTTTTGTTATATTGATATTTATATTTATTTGTTGCATATATTTTAGAAAGCAATTTGACAACTTTCATCTGAAATATTTCATAAATATAAGCAAATAAGCAATAAAGAAGTGAAAACGCAGCTCAAAGATAAGTTAGGAAAAGACAAATATTGTGCAGAGCAATTACAATATTTGAAAGAAAAAAGAATTTTTATTCAATAAGTTGTGGAATGAAAAATTTTACTCAGATGTCTGTATCAGTATCTTTTACTTTTATTACCTTGCCGGTCTTTTCTCTTACAAGTTATTTACCCAATATCAACAGATGACAATTTATTTATATATACCTACTTAAATATTACAGTATTATGCAATATTAGATAAATGATCTATAGGAAAAATTAGAGGTACAATCTGTTATCCATTTTCCTATTTAAATTTATAGATATCCATAAATTTAAATAGAAAAACAGATAACAGATCACACCTCTAGAAGAAATAATTATAAGAATACCTTTAATAATTTGTATACTAATTTTGTTTATAGATGCTATCAGCAAATTGTGTCAAGAAAGGATACTAAGTTCATTGAATTAAAAAAGGTCTCTGGGGTACCTTTGGCATTAGTAAGGTCAAACTGTTTACTGAACATGATACCAAAGAACAAATGAAATTGTGAAAAGAAAATACTAGGAAAGTTTATAATAATTTATACAATCCAAGTGATCCAAATAACCCAAATTTAGCTACTTTTCTTGCTTTAATCATCAAATATACTTTTATATCTGAAGATGAATACATCTATGCCAATACAATTTGGATTTAGACAGTTTTTGAACTTATTTTTAATGAAAATTACCTTTTGGCAAAACTTGACTCTAATATTGTTGATACATGGTACCAAAAACTTTTAAAGAAAACAAGTGTCATGATATATTTTCTTTTAATTGTTTATTATTTATTTATTTATTTTACTTATTTATTTATTTATTATTATTTTTTTTTAGAATAAAAAAGATACTTGCACCTCTTCTGCAAACTTACAAGTTGAATCTTTAGATTTGATGGATGTTGATGATCTTTATGAAAACTTGCTTGATTCCAACTCTGAAAGCCATCTAAGTGATAATAATATTGAAGACAATAATAGTAATGAGAACTATGTCACAAGTTTTTAAAGGTAACTATGATAGTTTATTTTTTTTGAAGTTGTTAATTGATCGATGAATAGCCTAACAATATTTTATTTACAATATTATACTAAATATTCTATAATTTAATATTTAGTTTAGAAGCTTCTCTTCTGAATACTAATATGAATGCAGAGAAGTCTCTTGTGCAAATGCTTTTAGTTTTTCTTATATAATAGATAATATATATAATTATATAATTTGTTATTAGTTTATGTATTAACTATCAGCAGATAAATAATTTTTTTTAATATATAATTTTAAGTTTTTAAATAATGCTAGTTAACTATGTTTTATTGTTTAACATGAAAAATGCTGTTTCTTAATACATTAGTTAATAAATTTTTGTTGTTTAACATAAACAAACACTGTTTTGAAATGTATTGGTTAACAAAATTTGTTGCTTAATATATTGTTATACTAATTTTTTAATCTATTAAACTATGAAGAGTTTATTTTTCTATACTTTTAAGTATTAACTAATACTGTATACTAGTTAATATTTATCAAATGCTTTTAAAACTTTCTGATGTATATAGTATTGAAAAGACTTTTATATTGCAATTTATTAAAAAAATCAAATATCTAAGATGTATTAGTATTTTGAATATAATTTTGTAAATTCATATTAAAAGCAATGAAGTAGTAACAATGTGAAATATTACTATATTAATCTCTCAATTGAAATAATTTCTTTGTTCTCTTTGTTTATTGTCAAATACTAAAAATAAGAGGCCTTCTGGTAGTACTTTTTTCTTATTAGATAATTCTTCTAACCAAGCTTGAATCCAGAAATAACTCTCTGAGTCCATAATGTGATTATTAATATTAATAATAATTTTTAATCTTGTAATGGAGTATTTAATAGCTAATACTACAAAACTTATTTCCAAACTATATTTTCATATCTGAACCTATATAACAAATCAATAGCTATAGCCCTTTTGTAAATCTTATTGGTATTTTCAAAAACTGTATTAAAATTATTGTATATTAATATTTTAATAAATTTTACAAAAACTTGATTGTGTTTACTTAGGCATATTAATATATAAGAGGCATAGTTTAATAAATTTTCTAAAGAAAATCTATTGTTATCTCTAATCAAAGCTTCAATATTTTTATATAAATATTTTTGTTCAATTAGTACAATATTAGTAACTTCTTGCATATATTTATCTTGATTAGAGTACAAGACTCTTATTGTTTAAACAGTTTCTTATTCTTATCAAATTCACTCTTAAATAAACTCTTCAAATAAGCTATAACTTCATTATGCTCTTTTAACTATTTTTTTAATTCTAATATTATTATTATTTTTTTTTTGTTAAGGTAAGGCCTTGCTCATATCTTTATTGAATAATTTATATAAGTAATTATATAGAAACTATATAAAACTTAATTTGTACAATTACAAATAAATATAAACTATATGCAAGAATAAAAGCTCAGACTAAAAGTTAGAATAAACTAGACTAATTATCTGTGACCTAAACCTACTAAAGTAGTCAAGACTCACCTAGATTTGAATAGTTAAAATATAATTAGTAGGGATGCTATATTGAATCCACTTTGTAGATTAGATATTAAATTTTCGATTAGCGAGCCTAGCAGAAGGGCAGGTATTAGACTCATCATAAAGTTGATCTGGTAAGTTACATGGGCAGTTATAAGTAAATAATCTTTTGGTTCTAGTAGTTATATAAGAAGATAATAGTCGAGAGTGTTGGGTAGCTACAGTATTGGTAGAGATTTGGTGTGTTTTTTTCCAAGTAGAGAAGTTTATACAATATGTTTTCTATATATAATCATAGAGTTGGTTAGAGATTTTGATAAGAATTTGGATAATAAGTTGGAAGGCGTGGGAGTAAGAAATATCAAAGAATAATACAGATTATACAAATTCAATAGGGATAAGACCTTTAAGAGTTAAGTGTATAGAGTATGGGTAGAGAAAAGAAAGCTGGAGAGAGAAAGCAGGATGTGAAGAAATTGTATAAATTAAGTAATTAGTTTCTCAATAGGAAAGATTAAGATTGAAGTTGGTAATAGTTTTAGTAATAAAGAAATTAATAACTTGGATTAAAGAGTTGGGGCTAGAGCATATATACCAGTAAAGTGATGAATCAGAGAGATTGTATTGAAAGCAAAGATGAGGTAGATTAGGGCTAGGTAATATAGAGTTAATATAAAATTAAGTAAGTAGCATGTTTAGTAATATTTTAATTTTAAAGAACTTAAGGTGATTAAGTTTGGGATTGGTAAAGTTGTATGATCTTTTGTGATTGTTATTAAAGAATAGCCAAGTAGAGTTCTAGTCGATAAGATTAGAGAAGTGTGACCACTCCTGACAATGTCTTTGTAAGAACCACATTGCAATAGTTTTAGCATTGCAGATATTTTTAATAAAGCATCTGGTAGAGTATTCGATAGGTGTATTTTTCTATTAGAGAAAAAAATAAGGGTTATGGATGTTGGAGTAGTTAAAAAGTAAGGTTGGTGAGGACAGATGATTGTTAGTGAGAAGGTTTGCTAAGTTGTTGAAAGTATTGTTTGAGTGAGCTTGAACTTTGTAAAGAGATAATCTAATATTGTATGCCTTAAGTAAGTTGAGGAGTGTGTGCCAAATTGGCCATATATTAAATTTAAAGTATTTAGTAGTGAAGTGGGGGTTTGGAGAAGTTTGTTGTATTTGGAGATTACTGATTGAGAGTCAGTAAAAATATTAACTGAAGAATTGTGAGAGAAAGTAGAGATAGCGGAGAGAATAGCTAAAAGTTCTGCCTTATAAGATGAGGGCCAGTTGGAGATTTGAGCAGAAAAGTTGTATATAACAAAGTTATTAGATACTTGAGTCCAGCCAATACCAATAGTGTATTGATCAGTATCAATATTTAGAACAGAGCTATCTGTGTAGAAGATAAAGTGTTGAAAAGACTTGTTAACAAGAGAGAATTGTATAAGAATATTGAATGCTATATTATGGCAAAATAGAGAAAATGCAAGAGAGTTTACAATATTAATAGAATGAGGGATAGAGTATAAGAAGAGATTTGAAATTAGTGTATTGAATTAAATCAATATAGTTTGCATTAAGTTTGAGTTTGTTATTAGATTTTCTACCTAAAAATTGGGCAGATAGTATAGAAGAGACCTCTAGAGTACAGTAGTTAGATATGCAATATGAGTTGAGATTATATCTTGGGCAGGGCTTACAGATAATAGAAGGTAGAGGATAATAGGTAGGATAAGAAATGTTGATATCATGTAGCCAATGGTTGATTGAGAGTAAATTAGATTGGTGATATACTTTTCGAACTTGATCAATAATAACATTATTGTTAATATGAGTAAGTATCCACAGCTTGAGAGATTTACTGATTAAACTAGTTTGGTAAGTAAATAGATTTGGTCTATTAGACTGGAAGAATGTTGAAATTAACTAATTTGAGATATGAGATAAGATTGTATCTTCTAAATATTGAAACCAGGCCAGTTTTTTTTCTTTAGGAATATGCAGTAATTTGGAAGATAGATGAGACCAGTCAAGTAGTACTTTGTTATACGCAGAGCATAGTTGTTCAAGAAAAAGAATATTTTTATATCGAAGATGTTGTTTGAAGGTAGAGTATTTTGGATATACCAAAAGAATATTTTCAAGAGGTGAGTTACCTCCAAAGATGGTTTGGGACTAAGAAATATTGGAGTTAGAAAGAATAGAAATATTAAAAGAATTGAAAAGTTGTATAATCTTGAAAGTAGTAGTATGTCTGTTGGGGCCATTGATTGTAGCATTGGGGTGATAAAGAATATTAGTAGTGAACTATAAATTGTTTTGAAGTTGTTGGAGTCTAATATAAGTTGTTAAACTAAGAGTAGATATATTATTAATATAGTTAAGAAAACTACTAATATGATATTGGAGTTGTATATTCCATAATCTGTAAATATTATAAAGATTATGATTGTGTAAAGTACTATTAGGTATAGATCTAGAGAGGTGTGATTTGTGTTTTACAATAGTTAAGTATTTTTCCAAAATTTTGTTGCAAGTAGAGAAAGGAATAACAATATTTTAAATATGATATTTAGTAGTTAGAATAATAATAGTATTAATAATATAAGTTATTTGTTTGTCAGTAATGTTTTTAGTATTAGCAATATTGGCTAGCTATATAGCTTTATTTTGAATCAGTTTGATTTGCTAAGTATACTTATTATCTAAAGTAAACCAATACCCTAAGAATTTAAAGAGCTAATGGATGAGATGGAGTTAAGGTTGGAATTAAGAAAGGAGATAGATAAGGAGAGTTGTTTTGAGATAAAGATAGACTTAGATAGGTTAACTTGAATATTAGCCATTTTATAGAAAGAAGCTGCTATATTAATAATTTTGTCAAGTTCATCTTTGGATTGGGTAATCTATATAGTATTATCCATATAAGCTAGGACTGATATAGAGATATAAAGGTGGCTAATAGACAGTAAGGTAAGAGAGAGTTGTCATAATAAGGAGAGAGTATAACCAACAAATTGTTTTGATATATATGTGATAAGAGAATCATAGTAGATTCGCCAAAATAAAGGAGTAATAGTTTCTCCTTGGTCAATGCCATTTTTAACAGAGTAAAAATTAGTAAGGCCAAGATTAGTAATTATTTGGTTGGAGCGATTAAGAAGAAGATTGGATAAAATGTTAATAAGCTGCTAAGGCATTTGTAGTCAAAAAAGAGATTGTTTGAAAAGCTCAAAGTTAACTGAATCATATGCTTTGCTCATATCTTGTAGTAATAGCCAAAGTTGGTTAGATTGGCAATTGGCATTTTCGATAATGTTGTTAAGAATATGTATAGAGATAGAAGTAGAGTTGCCAGAAAAGGCAACATAGTTGTAAAATGAGAGAATATTGTATTAATATAACACATTATTAAGGTGATTTGTAAGAAGTTTGGTGTAAAGTTTTCTAATATGTTCTACTAGGCTAATAGGCCTAGTATTAGATAAATTATTGTTGAAGATAGATTTTTTAGAGATAGACAAGATATGGCCCTCTTTTCATTGTTTTGGTATAGTATGGAGTTTGAGACAGCAGTTAAAAAAAGAAATTATAGTGAGAATAAAGGAAGAGCCAGCATGTTTAATTATTTTATAGCTAATGCCTGAAGGACCACATGCTTTATTATTTAGAAGTTGGCTAATAGTAGAAGTTATTTCTTCTTAGATAAAGTCAAGTAAGATATCAGAATACTATTCAGGATTAATATTAGATTTAGGGTGGTACTCTAATTCTCAATGAGTTTGAAAAATATTGTAGTCAATGTCACGAGGTGCAGTTCAATCGTCAAAGTGTTGTTGGATATGTGATTTAATAGTTTTGGGATTAGTAATAATATCATTATCTAATTTGATATTGCTGAACTTGACAGGATCTTTGTAGTGATTAAGAATGCTATTAATCATAAAAGTAGGGTAGAATTGAAGTTTGATACATCTTTTGCTTATAAATTCGTTAATCTGTTGCCTAATTTCTTTGATGTTTTCAATATTGTGGACATAATGGATATTTTTCCATTTATTGTTAGCATCAGTAATCTATGAGGAGAGAAGATAGTAATGCAGTCAGGGATTTTTCTATATTTGGTTTGTGTAACACATTGCATTTTAGAATACTGAAGATCAGTTCCAGAATGATCTATAAAATTTTTCAGATTTTTATTGGCCCATAGTCATACTTTTTTAATCGAAAGTCTTAAATCTTTGTTATATCTATCAATAATTAATAACTATATACTCGAAAAGTAGAAGACACAAGGTTTTATAAACAATAAAAAATTAGTTAAAATCAGTTTTTTTTGCCAAAGTAAATAAGACTCAAAAAAAGGTATTTTTAAGCTTATAACTCTTAGTTTATTGAATTTCTACGCTTTTATAACTGCCTTTTTTTTATTGCTATATTGTATAGTACGTATATACTATATAATTTATTTTTTTTCTCTGCAGTATTATAAGTCTCTTCGTACTTTGTACTTGAGTTTTGTGTTTAGAAATCTTGTATAAATTTAGAAATATGATGTATAAAGACTTAATGGATAAATAATAGTTTTTTTTATTACGCCTTTTATTCATGTGAATACTTGCTTTTATACCATAATATTATACAGCTCAAATATTAATATGCTTCATATTAATAGGTTCTATATATCAAGGTTTAGAAATTTTTACTTGTACAAAAAGTTGGGCATGAATCATAAATGCTTAATAGGAGTATCCTTTATCTCTTATTTTTGATCCACTTTTACAGTATTATATATTTAAGTATGCTTTATACTAGCAGGTCTCATAACAAGGTTTGGAAATCTTTGCTTGACATGAATGTAAACTATAAAGGTTTAAGATCTAAAACTAAATTGATTCTGAGTCTAGAAATGTCCTATATCTAGTGATGCAGTAGAATTGGTTTAATAATTGCCATAACTAGTTATGACATAAGCTTTAGCCAGTTATGGCTTAAGTCGTAACTAGTTACGGCAATTATTGAAATGATTCTACTGCATCACTATATCTACTGCTCAATAAGTGGCATTGTCATATGAAACTAGGAACGGATAGTAAATAAAATTTACATTATTGAGTAATGTTATTAGAATCTTTTGTATTTTAAAGCAACCAGTTTTTTAAATTTATTAATAAGATTTTTTAAGGAATTATACTGAGAAATAAAATTTTATTTATTCAGATAGCTAAGGATGAGCGATTTTAAGTAAATTGTGTTATAATGGTTATCATGGTTTAAATATTATGATCTAACATAATATAACGTCGTCAAGTCCAGTTCTCAATAAAACATTCACAAACTCAATTTACTCTATGATTATTTTCTGATCAACTATTTTTTAATAATAGATTTCTGGTAGTATTATTTTTTGAACTTTTTATGATACCTTAGTTTTTTTCTGTCTACATCATATTGATCTTAAGCATTTCCTTCAATGAGTTTAACAAACTTGAAGCTACGGTTACTCATTTTTTCTAGAGTTGTTCTGATTGGTATAAAATTTGTATTTTACACTTTAATCTACTTATAATTAGCATGCTTATAATTATATTTAAACATATACTGTAATTTATAAGACTTTTAAACTTGAAGTTTATGAATTAGTTCAATAAACTATAAATTATTAAAGCGATAAATAAATTAATTTACTTTTTTAAAAAATCAAAATTGTTTTTTTAAAACTGGCCAAAGTATTAAATGCAATGCTGCTAGATAGTTTACGCACTCTTATATAGTTATAATTAGCACTATCAACTTTTGTATGCCATTCAACCAGGTTGCTATGTATGCAGATCCAAATCCACCTTCGCCAATTTTTACAATATTACTTAGTCTATCAAATGGAATCCATCTTCATATACGTGGACTCTAGGCTAGAATTCTTTTATGCAATCATCAATATATTTATTTTCAAATGCCCACCTTATTGCTATATTAGGGTTACACAATAAAAACCACACTTTCTTTATTGGTGTTATCTTTATTACAAATGCACATTTCCAATATCAACAAATTTATTCATACAGTTCTCAGATAAAAAAAAGATGTGTCAGATTACTTATGAACTACTACTAAAAATACAGAAATATTGACATTAAATGTTACCTGTTCAGATATATTTGTATACTCTTCGCACTAAAGGTTATAACTTAAGTAAAAAAGCAGTACTCTCATTATACTAAATAAATTTATGATTTTGATTAGCTAGTCGACACATGGATCTAGAATTATCTGATTAGTGGTCTTTTGCTATAAAAGAGTAATCGACACTATCCAAATATGGAAAAATCCCTGACTGTAATGTGAAGGGATGAGTGGAAGTTGAAGGCTAAGTGCTTAATTTAGTTAAAGAATATTAGAATTTAGATTAAGAGGGATTGGGAAATTGTTTTTGGGAGAGTATTGATTTGGCAGATAATATTGCTAAGTTTTTTGAGGCTAGTATGTAGTAGAGAGGCTTTACAGGAAAACACATATTGAAAGTTGTGAATAGTAAATTTTTTATTAGAAATGTATTTAAGTGCAGCTGAGATAATACTGGTTTGGATCTTATGCCAGGTAGATTCGATAGATTCATTAGTAAGTACAGAGAGAGGAGTAGAGTTAGAAAGGAGATTGGTATGAATCTGATTTAAGAAATTCTCCTATTTATTGGAGTTCATTGCTTTATAGTTAAAGACTCTTTGATGGGTTTGAGTTTTGTGTCTGCGTTGGCCTGATAGAGCATAAGGAAATGACTAGCGAGAAATTAAGATCTTGTAATTACTGAGTGAATTAGTATTAGTATCATCTATTTCAAAGGAGGTAAGGTAAGTAAAGATTGTATAGTAACTCCAAATATAGTTAATTTTACTACTATATCTCGAGCTTTGCTATGTAGAGGAGGAGGAAGAAGTGTGAGTAGCAAGATTATACATATTGTTAAAGGTAAGGAATTGAAAGAGTTTAAATTTGTTAGAAGGAGGGGTGTTGTATTTGTAGAAGTATTAAAATCTCTAAGAATAATGGGGAGTAGGTTGGAGGAGATTGCTTGTTGAATTCATTGTATAATAAGATTTTGAATTTTTAATCTTGCAGTTGAGTTGTTGCTTGGAAGATAAATAGAGATAATACAAAATTTGAAATCATGTTTGAAAAAGAAATCTATAAATAAAGCATATCCAGAATAGCTATCAATCTTGTAAATATGTATTGTAAGATGATTTTGAATCATAATGGCAATACCTGCTTTAGACATGTCTGTACAGGACCAATGGTATATATAAAATTGAGTTGAGTAAAGTTTAGAGTAATATGGGATGTGAGCAAGTTTGGTCTCTGTTAAGCAAATAATGTCAAGTTTGTTGACTAGACAGTATTCTTTCCAAACTTGTTGTTTGAGCTGTTGATTAAATCTATAGATATTGTGAGTACAGATAGAAAGGTTGAGGGGGGAGGCAGTTGAGTGAGAAGGAGTACATAAGGTAGTAGTAGAGTTGAAAAAGTAATGTGAAGAGGATTTAAAGAGAATAAAAGGCTTAAGAAAAATAATTTCAAGATAGGGTATAATTGTATAATCAGAAAGTGGGCAAGATTCTCCTGGAAGATAGATATGAGCTTCACTGTAGTTATTTTTAATTGATATGGCAATTTTGTCTTGGATGTTGCTCCATAGACCAGTTTTGAGTAGATGTAAGAAAAAGGAGTTGAGAGTTTGAGGAGATGGAATTGGGAAAAGTTGTAGTGGTATAAGGAATTTGTTAAAACAAGTAAAAGATTCAAGAGGGGTAGGAGGAAGTGTAACTTGAACTTAGAAGTGTCTTCTACAGAGTTACTTACCGTATATCCAGCTTTCACAGTTCTGCAAGAGTTAAAAATACTTTGGTTTAGTGTTAAAGTACCATCATTATCAAACTCTTCCAGGTATAATTCTAATATTATTTGCTCTTGGTTTTCAATATTTCATTGAAACTTTGTGATCATAAGAAGCTCTTTATTTTTTTGTTCTTGCAATTGTTGCTGCAATACTATAATTATACATTTATAGTTTTTCAAATACATTAATTTTATATATAATTCATCAACTTCTTTATAAATATTAGAATTGTAAGTAGAACTATTAGAACTAACTTTAGATTAGACTCTCTTATTTTTAAAAGTAGAATTATTTGAAAAGTGGTAATAAAAATGATTAGTAGAAATAACTTAATTATAATGTTTTTCACAAGTTGAGTATAGATACAAATAAAGGTTAAGTTTAGGCATATAATCTATATATAATTTAAGCCAATTAGTGGTGGTTGGTGAATTGGCATATCTTCAGACTTGTAATTCTTTTGTTTTACAGGATCTTAACCCAATTTTACTATATGTGCTAGCTATTGTACTAAACATATAAGGAAGATCTTTGGCTCTTGGCTTCTCTACAACTAGTAAAGATTGCAACATCATTATCAGGCTTTTATACAAGTGTTTTAATAATAATAAAAAAAACTTAGTATATTATATAAAACTTAAACATAAAACCTTTATTCTTTTTGGGTCTTATTTATCTTTTTGAAAAAAGTTGATCAATGAAAAATAAAAGCTGATTATGCAAATATAAGTTTTTAACTTTTGATTTAAATATCAACTTGTAAGATTCGATACATGAAAGCCTCTAAATTTTGGCTCCAAGATAGCCTAACAACAGGTGTCATGATCTAATTATAATGCAGAGATTTTTTGAAAATAATTCTAGAACTGTTTTAGAACTGTTTTCCAAATTTTATATTTCTTGACTGTATTATATATGTCACATATCAAAATTAAATTTTTGTAAGTTCTGAGTCAACTTGTGTTGCAATGGAATTTTAAGCTGACCCAATTAGTTAGAAGATTCAAAACCCACTTAATATGTTAATTTGAAATAATTCTAAATTTTAATTATTATCAAAATTAATAAAATAATCTTATATAAAAAAAAAAGTAAACAAGATTGAATTTCTTATTCATCAAATCATTCACATTCAGACTACAAAATCTTGAAATAACTGTATTGCAACTTTTTAAAGTTGAATCAAATTTTGCTGGTATGTCCTGTAATAGAATACATAATATACTTTAGTTTACATAAAGAGGTTTGAATATATTAGTTCTTCAAACTATGGGATATGATATGAAATTTAAATTTAGACTTTAAATTAAAGAATATTTTTTATATATGGGGTATATCGGTAGAAATGCACCAAATTTTTTTGATGAAATATATATATATCAGTGTTGGCTTGACCAGACCAGTTTGACCATGGACTGGACCAATTTGACCAATTTGACTAGTCTGGTCAAAGAATCTGTGCTGATCAAATTGGTCAAATAGTATATTTAAATATAATTTTATTATATAATATATATATTATATTTATATAATAGATTTGTCCAATCTGACCAGTTCGACCATTTGACCAATTTGACCAGTAAATTTTTGGTCGACCACTAATTTGCCCAACACTGAT
>CAJVPU010001195.1:0-13652 GCA_910591775.1 Dentiscutata heterogama | reverse complement strand
AAGAAGATTCTAGTTGAAGTAAAATATTACAATTGAGATATACTATAGTTGTATTAGTTATATAATTTTTATTATTTGATCACAAACTACTTCTTGATAGAGGTAGTTTGGTCAGTCTGTAGAGGCTTTTCTCTTTGTTTTTCTTTTTTTATATGCACCTGTTCCTCTCTTTTTTTTTTTTCCTTTTTGATCTCTCTTTTATTATATGTTTTGTTTTAGTTTTAGTTTTCATATTTTTTTCTCAATGTTAATTCTGTATTAGTAGTACAGAATTTTACTTTCTTGTGCTCTCAGTAAAGAAAGAAAAGAAAGAAAGATTGAAGGGATTAGTTCTTGATGGGCTGACAAGGTCCTCTAACCAAAATTATCTTTGATGTTAGTGCAACAGGTTGTATCTGGGTGCTTAATATAGTAGCCAGGTGATGTTGGGCTTGCAATTTTAAAATTAGAGTAGCTTTTCTTTTACTATAATAAGATAATTTTATATTTGAGTTTCAACAAGTCTGTCTAAGAATAAAAAAAAAAAAAAAAAAAAAAAGAAAAAAGGTAAAAAGAGAAAAAAAAGTAAATAATAACAAAAGAAAAAAAAGATAGACTAAATAACTTAAATGAATAATCTAAATATAAAAAATAGTGATAAAAAAAACAAAAGAAAAAAGGAA
The DNA here is from genome assembly GCA_910591775.1 of Dentiscutata heterogama. Lineage (NCBI taxonomy): Eukaryota > Fungi > Glomeromycota > Glomeromycetes > Diversisporales > Gigasporaceae > Dentiscutata > Dentiscutata heterogama. The sequence goes on along the minus strand of CAJVPU010001195.1, from coordinate 12,990 downwards.
ATCTAATGTACAAATAAGAAAAATATATTATTATAACCTGTATAAGGCTAAAAAATTATATACTAAATTGTAACTTTTAATATATTTTAACTGTAAAGCTTTATTTTAATATCCGAACTCTTTTTAAACATGTAACCAATGTTGGATATTTTCTAAACAGAGTTATTGAATCTATTTCTATATTATAGTACTATATTAATTAACAAAATAAATACATAATTGTATTCTACTAAGTTTGTTTAAATTAGATAAGTATAAACAATGCCAATTTAGAGTTAATATTTCAATCCAAATATAAATATATTTGGATGGATATTTTGTTAAAAATTTATAGTAAAGTATAGTAATTATATCTAGATATATCTGGATGTAAAATAAATCCGGATATAAAAACATAGTAAAGTGTTAACTCTATGCTAATCTTTTGAAAAAAGTAAGCTAGAATGCTTACTTTTTGTCAAAAATTTTAGTAAGATTAGTACTAAATAAAAGAAAAAAATTATTATACTTGTATTTTTAAAAAAGTATAAGTTTCTTCTACTAAAATTAAATACTAATCTCTATTAGAATATTAGTATTAAATTTTTTTAATAAGTAATAAGCTCTAAAACTATTGGCAAATAGTATATGAGAACTATTTTTAAATGATAAGTGCTATGCTTTTGTGGTAAATAATAAACTTTAAGACTACTAGCAAATAGTATATAAGAACTATCTCTAAATAATAGTTGCTATTTTATAGTTTAATTTTTTATATTTTATAGTCTAGTATAGTTTTTTATATTATTTTTTAGTATAAAGTTTTTTGAAAATTTTTAATACAAGTAATTGTCAAAAAAAGTGTGTATAAAAATTTTTTAAAATTGATTAAAAAAATATAAAAATTTAAATATATATTCTTTAAAATACTATTAATAATAAAAAACAAAAGAAATTATTAAAAAATCAATTTTAAATTTTTAAAAACTCATCAAACTCTTTCTGACGATTCCTCGTACCAAAAAAATAACAAATATTTTTTCTAAAAAACAGTAAACTATAGTAGTAAAAAGTAGCAGAAGACTGATAAAAACTATAAACCGGTACTTGTTATTTAGAGATAGTTTTCATATACTACCTGCTAACAGACTTAGAACTTATCACTCACTGTGAGGATAGTACTTGTTATTTAGAAGTAGTTCTCATATGCTACTTGCTAACAAGTTCAGAGTTTATCACCTACTAACAAGAAAGTCAGCAGTTAATCTGGCTCTATATGTTTTACTACTTTTGAAAAGAATATACGTTTCTTAAAGAAGAGTATAAGAGCTATATTCTACACTATTAACTACTTGTTTTTCTTACAAAATTTTCATAAAAAGTGAGCAAAATAGCTTACTCCCGTTAAAAAATCAGTATTGTTTACTTTTTTCAAATTTAAATGAGTCAGTAGATTGCAACTATGTATTTTGTTTGGCTGTGTATATGATTATAGAAGATTAGTATATAAATCTTGATCGTTACTGAGGCTGATTATATGTTAAAAAGATATTTACATTAAGGCAAAGCTTTACAACAGAGATATATAAGTGTTGTATTTAGTATATAATTTTTTAGTCTTATATATAGGTTTAATAGTATATATTTTCCTTTTCTTTTTAGTTCTTTTCTTTTTTGTTCATTTGTATCTATTTTGGCTTTTGCTGGTTTCATCTCTGTCCATTTATAATCGAATTCAAGTTAGAAAATTTGTTCATCTTTTCTTTTTTATTAGTTTAATATCTGTAATTTTCTTTTGTAAATTTGGTATATATTTTCTTCCCTTATCAAAATATAAGAAATAAACTATTCTGCTCGGACTTAGGTGAGAAAAGTTAAAGGCCAAAGGTAGCTGAGTACTATGTCATAACAAGTTTTTAAATATGTATAGCAGCACATATAGGATTTGTTGGCAAACATCAGTGCAATAACCATACTTGGATACTTTTATAGTAGCTGAGTATTAGCCGAATATGATTTTAGATAGTCTAGCTAATCTAAGTTTATATACTCTAATAAATTTATATGGGTTATTAAAGTAAAAAAAAAAAAAAAAAAATTTTTAAAAACTTAAAGTTAAATTTAAATTTGTAAATTTAATTGATAATCTGCCAGTTAACAGAAGAATAAACCTGAAAAGTTTCTACTGTTCATCCAAAGAAAACTTTTTTTTGTACTAAGTTAATTGATTTTGTAAATTAATTAAAAGTTGTAGAGCTCATCCTTGTGGTTCTAATAGTAGTTAAATAATCCAAATCAGCCTGTTAAATACTGAGATATCTTTAAAAAACGCATCAATGACTACAGTATATAAAATCTCTATATATTGTTTATATAGAGATTTTATATAGTCATTGACACATTTTTTAAACATATCTTGGTATCCACTAGGCCGATTTGAATAATTAGACCCGCAAGGATGAGCTTTACAACTTTCAATTAATTTACAAAATCGATTAACTTAGTACAAAAAAAGTTTTCTTTGAATGAACAGTAGAAATTTTTCGAATTTACACTATATTAGATTTACATAGTGATTTGTATTATGTTATACTATGTTTATTCTTCTGTTGTAGTGATTTAAGCTATAAGGTTTTAGTTGGCTGGCTAAGCCAGCTAACTAAAATATTGGCTAATTAGCTGGCTAACAGTTAAACAAATACTATACTTTAGAAAATTTTAGTAAATTTTCGAAAATTTAGCCTTTTTTTTGAAACCTTACTATATACTTAATCATATAATCTTTAGCCACATTAGCTAGCTGATCATATTACATTGGCTGGCTTAGCCGGTTAAGCCAGCTTAGCCATAGTTGCCATAGCTAGTTTAAATTACTATTCTGTTAACTGGCAAATTATCAATTAAATTAAATCAATAAAAATTTTTTATAAAAAATTTTATAAAATATTTATAATCAAATTATTTAATACTTTTTGAAAAATATAAATAAAAATTTTATATAAATTAAATAAATATTTAAATTTTTATAAATTAAAATCTAAAATTAAATCTAAAATTAGGCTAATTTTTATTTAACTCTAAATTTAAGTTTAATCTTTTTTAATTTTTTAAAAAATTTAAATTTAATTTTTTTTTTTTTTTTGGTATTAAGGTGACCTCTTTGGTCTGGGAACTTTTTATTAGAGTATAGACAAAGTTTTATATATAATTACAATGATGGTACATCAAGCCACACATGCACCTTTTGAGTGCCTATTTAAGTAGTCCGCCCGAAGGTTCTACACTATCTGCCGTACCTGTGCCCCAACTAGGGGGGTACCTATTTAAACCATCTGGTTCTAACTACCTCCATCAGCCTTCTAACCCAATGGGTTTCCTCACTGTTCATACACTAGATTTTGGTATCACCCAATATAGATTTCGTACCCTACCTCAGGACACTTAACTATCCTTGAGGTAAACCTAACACAGCGGTACATGTCCCACACATGTATTCAACTGCTTGTTTCTGTAACTTCTTCCTAATTAGTACATATTGACCTGCCGTTCCGTATTCGTTAAATTTGTTTGATTTATTTAATTTAAATTATAATATACCATATTTTTATTTTATAATATATGAAAAATTTAATTCATTTTTTTAATCTTTTTCTTTGTAATTTTTCTATCAATTTTATTTGAACTAATTTGAATTAATTTGAACTATTTTAATTATTTTTAAATTAATTTGAAATTTTTATATTTAATTTAAATTTTATTACTCTATTTTGAATTATTTCGAATTAATTCAAGTGTAATATTTTGTAATATATTTTGAAATATTGTGAAATTTCTTATACAATATTCTATAAGTGCTATATTTTTAATATTTTGAAATATTTTATATAATATTATAGTGTTTTTACAGTACATAAATTATTTCACAATATTATGTTCTATTTAATTTGCTAATGCAATAGATGTTAATTTTGGCATATGAAAGAAGTATGCAGCTATCTTGGTATATGTGGTTTTGATATGACAGTTAAAAGGTTCTTGGTTTGGTGAAATTAGTTTAATATTATTAGTTAGTTTGTTTTTAAGAAAGGTGATACCAAAGCTTGTAGAGAAGTAAGTATAGAAGTAGTCAAGATCAATAGTATTTAGTTCTTGAAAGAATAAAAATTAGTAGATTTAACTTAAGATTTGTGATAGAAATTAGTTTCTTGTAAAATTTTTTTAAGTTGAAAATAGAGTGTAAAAATAGAACAGTTAAAATAGGATAAGTAAAAATAGGGTCTTTAATTTAGGTTACATAGAGGTCATGTAATCTATAGATTGGATTTTGAAACTTTGTATTACACAAAAGTTACATGATAGTCACGAATTACATAAAACCAAAAGAGAAATCTTATTGTATAAATAGAAGTTACAAAAAAGACAGATATTAAAATTGTGTGATATTAATTAAAATGAGACAATTTTAGTGTAATTTAAAAAGTACTACTAGTTTTAAAGCATTTTAGAATGTGGGTAGCATGGCTGGGATGGCCTTAGTTATACGAAAAATGTCTCTAGTTGTTTGGAAAAGGAAAAATTTACAAAGTAAAAGAGAAAAGAAAAAGTAAATAGAGTTAAAAATTATTTTGCTTATAACTTAGTTAATATTGAAGCTACAGATGTCTATTATAGCTTGTTTTAAAGAGAAAAATGTGTAGAATAACTTGTATTATACTTTAGAAGAGAATTTAGAATCTGTGTTTGCATAGATAGCAAAAGAAGCTTATTTGGCCTAGAAGGCTATTATTTAAAGAGTTTAAGAACTATCTATTTAAAATTTAAATATTATATATAATTTTATACATAGAGGAAATTTTATTAGAACTAGAAATTAGGTTGTTTTAATAAATTATTGCAAAAATAAGATTTTGTTGAGTTAGGGTTTTAGAAAAAAATTTTGTACAAATGATTAACAGAAGGAGTTTTTTCTTTTTTATATTAAATAAGTCTATTTAGAATATAAAGATATAATTAATTAGTAAAATATTAGAATTATATTATTTTTTATAATTTAATTAATAAAATTAAAAAAAAAATATTATATTCTTAAATTTTTATTAATTAATTATATATTTATATTTTAAGTAAACTTGTTCTAAATATAAAAATATATATTATTGATATATATTTATTTTATAATTTTAAATTTAAAAAAAAATATATTTAATTTTAAATTTTTGATTAAAAATTTAAAATTAAGTATCTTTTTTAATTTTATAAATATAAAATAAATATATACTGATATAATATATTTTTATATATAGAACAATTTTATTTTTTTTTTTTTTTAATATTTAAGGTGAAACTTTGCTCTTATCTTTATTAAACTTAATAAAAATATTTTATATAATTGAAAAAGGTTTTATATTTTAAGTCAAGTACTAAGAATAGGAACTCAGCCATTTAAACCTAATAAAAAGGTTTAAATATTTATCTGTAGCCTAAACCTACCAGAGTAGCTAAAGCTCATCTAGATTTGGGATAAATTAAAAATATATGAAGAATATGTTTAATATTTAATCTAGTTGGAGTTCCAGTATATTATTTTTAAAGAAAATATACTAAGAATAATATTAAAAATATCAGATAAAGAGGGTGTACTGGTTAAAAGAACTAATAATGCAGATTGTTAATGCTGTATAGATTGAGATTAGGGTCTTGAACTACAATAAGGGATCTGGATATTTGAGTAAAGTTGTTTGTTAATATGGAGGAGAAATTGTATACAGATTGTACTAGCTATTTGATTAAAAGTAGTAAAGTCTTGTATTATATATATAATATTAAAAGAGACTAAACCAGAAAGTGTGAAGAATATAAAAAGTTTATCAATAAAGTTGTATATTAGCAAGCTGTTAAGATTAACAATTTTGAAATATAAAAGATTAATTTGGGATAGAGAAACTTAAAGTTTATTAATAATTAAAGTATATTGTAAAGAGTTTCTAATAAGTGTATTAAGTTGGTTAGAGGAAGAGCACAGAGCCCAGTGTAATTGGGTACTTATTTGTTGGCATATATGGCAAGTATTTAGATAAAAAAGGTTTCTCTTATGCAGTATATAAGGTATAGGAAATTTATTAGTAAGAAGTTTAATTCTGAATATTTTAAGAGTAGAGAACTGAAAACTGTAAGTAAAGTTAAAAACTTTTTGATTATTATTGAGATAGAGCCAGGTTGCATTCTAGTTTATATACTAAGAGATTTGTATCTAAAGCTAAAAATAGTTTTAAAATAAACAGAGAGCAAAGATCTTTGTATAGTATATAGTTTGAATACTGTGACGTGCTAGGAGTTTGAGAAAGAAGTCTTCTATATAAAGAGTATATTAAAGATTATAAATATTGTAAGGATTAAATATAAGGAGTAGTGTGTTAAAGTATTTGTGAGCTAGTTCATTAGCTTTGTTGTAAATATGCTATTCTGGTATATTTTTACTTTATAAAAGGTAATTTTAAGGTCATAAGATTTCATGAAATTAAGAAGTGTGTTCTATAAAGACCAGTATAGTATATTTAAGAAGTTGAGCTATTTGTTTGTTGAGTTAGATTATTATATTTAGATATAACAGATTGTGAGTCTATAAAGATTTAAATATTATAGTTTCTATATAGCAAACAGGATTGCAAGTAGCTCAGCCTTAAAAGAGTATAGCTACAGTAAGATTTGTGCTTAAAAAGTATAGAGGATATTGTTGTTATCAACTTGTAGCCAACTGATTCCTATAGAGCAATAGAGGTTTTTAGATTTAATAACAGATTTATCAGTATAAAATATAAGATTGGTAGAAGATTGATTGTTATTAGCAATTTGTTGAAGGGTATTAGAAGTATCATTGTTATAAAAGATAAATAAGATTTGTGAAGTTTGTATAATAAGATTGGAGATGTGGAAATAGAAATGACTTCAAATTGTTTAACTAAATAGATAAGGTCAAGAGGGTTTGCATTAAAATTAATTAATTTATCTGAGTAAAATCTGTCTAAAAACTTAGTAGTCTAACTAGTTGGAATAAGAATAGTATACTTGTTGTTAATAAGGTTAGAGTTAAGAAGATAGTTAAAGCATGGCTTAGATGTTATATGAGGTATTAAATACAATAGTATAAGGTTAGTTATAATATTATATTGCTAGTAATTAATAATATAAGGCCAGAGTTTGTTGTTTGGTGGTGAGCTTTGTTAACAATAGCTTGGTTGTTGAGTATTGTAATAAGCTAGGGCTTAGAGTACTTTAGAAAAAGTCCAGTATTATAACTATAATAATTGGTTGGTGGCAGGTTTATTTAAAAAGAGATAGTATGGTTATAGAGAAAGCTTATAATAGAGTTTTCAAATAGTTTAAACTATTATGAGGTTTTGCCTTTAGGTATTTTGTTAAGTCTTAGAGAAATATGTTTCTAGTCAAGAAGATAGAAATTGTCAATAGTAGTTAGTTGGTAAGGAAAAAAATATGGTGATGTCATAATTGTTTTTTAAAAGTAGCATAGTTGAAGTATGATATCAGGATAGATTCAAGAGTAACAGATCCCTCTTGAATTGTAGATAGTATAGGTATACAGGGGTTAGAGTAAATTGTCCAATTTAGAGATTTAAAAAGTTGTATAATTTTAAAGTTAGTTGTAAATCTATTGGGGCCATCAATAAGAGGATTAGAATAGAACAGAATGCTAGTAAAGAACCAGAAATTAAATTGGAGTTGTTAAACATGAATATAAATAGATATACCAAGAAGAGTTTCATTATTAAACCATTTAGTAAAGTTAGAAATATGGTGTTAAAGTTGGATATTTTAGATATTTTTAATATTGTATATCTGTGAGTGAAGAAGAATGCTAGTGAGGATAGTAAGGCAGAGTTTGGCTTTGTGTTTAACAAGATTGATGTGTTGTCTAAAAATTTTGTTATAGACTGATTGGCTAAGAATAATATTATAAATTCTATATTTTAGAGTAGATATAAAAATAGTATTAATAATATATCTAGTTTGAGTGTCAGTTATTTGTTTGGTATTAGTGATTTTAACTAGCTGAGAGGGTTCAGAAAAGATAAGTTAGATTTGTTTGGTGTGTTTATTTTTAAGTGAACCAACAGCCAAAGAACTTAAATAGCTAATTAGCTAGCCAAAAAGGAAGAGATTTGTTGTTAAAGAAAATAGAATTATAAGTGATTGGTTTTGCATTAGATGTTAGAAAGGTTGATTTTAATATTGGCTATATTATAAAAAGATTTTGCAGTAGCAAAAATATTGGATAGTTTAGTTTGGCTAGATACAATCTACAAGGTATTATCTATATAAGCTAGCACAGAGGCATTAGTTTCAAGTTTGCTAGTGAAGAATTTTTTTAGATTAGTAGGCCATGTAATAGAAGTTGTATAATCTGAAAAGATTAAGTAAATATAAGAAATAAGAGGGTCATAATAAATTTGCCAAAGCAAAGAAATAATAGTTTTTTTTTGGTCAATACTATTTTGAATCTGGTAAGAAGGTGTTAAGCCAAGATTGGTTATAACCTCATTTTGGTAATTATTAAATAGATCTAAGAGAATATTAATTGTCTGGAGCGAAGTGACAGACTTATACTTCTATGCCCTTTGATGACCAAAATTATATTTTTGATACATTTGTAATAAAAATATTAAAAACATAATTTTTGTATTTTCTAGATATAATATCGCATATCTTTATTTGAATAGTTGTATAACAAAAATAAGATTACATATTTAGCAGCCAATCATATTTGCAAATTTTTTACAGTAACTCATAATATAGTAATAGGAATCACAGGAATAGTATAGTAATAAGTTTTGTAATAATAATTTTAATGTAGACTCAACCTTTAACCTTATACTTTGTATGGGAATTTTTTTTATAGCAATCCACAATAGGAATCATAATAATCCTAACACAACTAACTCAACCTTAATTATATCTGTATCACTAGATGATAAAAATCAATGCAAACTAACTCTACTTTAACTACATACTGTGTAATAGCAAATAAGGTTAGTAGCAAAATTTTTACAGTGTCTTATAATAGAAATTGCAGTAATTCTAATACAAGCTAACTTAATCTTTAATATAAGCAACTTTTAACAGAAATCATAATAATTCTAATAAAGGCTAACTCAACTTTAACTACATATTGGTATTACTAAAATGATAAGCAAATTTTATAACAAAATTATTTATAGCAAATCACAATAGGAATTATAATAATTTAAATATAGACTAAATCTTTAACTATATACTTTGTACTAGAAGTTTTTACAGCAACCCATGATAGAATTCATGATAATCCCAATACAACTAACTCAACTTTAACCATATCTATGTTACTAGATTAATAAGACAATAAAAATTAATGCAAACTAACTCTACTTTAACTATATACTGTGTAATGCCAGAATAGCAAACAAAGTTAGTATTAAAATTTTTATAGTGTTATATGATAAAAATCACAGTAATTCTAATTCAAACTAACTTAATCTTTATATATATATTGCAATAGCGAATAAGTTTAGTATTCGAGTTTTATAGCAACTCTCGACAGAAATTATAATAATTTCCTATATAAACCAACTCAACTCAGAATGATAAGTAAGTTTTGTAACAATAATTTAACCTTTAACCATATTTGTATTACCAAAATAAAATGATAATTCTAAGGCAAAACTAATTCTACTTTAACTACAACTGTGTATTGCCGGAATAGCAAATAAAGTCAGTAGCAAAATTTTTATAATAACTCATGATAGACATTATAATAATTCTAATACAACTAACTCAATCTTTGCATTACCAGAGTATAATAATTCTACTATAAAAATTATGATCATTTCTAATATCTAAATTACTTGTATTACTACAATAGTTGGTAAGTATTTTTATTATAAAAATCATGATTATTCTAATACAAACTAACATATTCATATTTAATTCACTTGTATACTACTATAACTCATAAGAACAATAATTGAATCTTTACAGGAAATTATTATAGAAATCATGATTATTCTAAGACAAAACTAACATATCTATATTTAAATCACTTTTATTATAGTAGATAAGAATTTTTACAGTAAATCACTATAGAAATCATGTTTATTCAATTACAAAACTAAAATATCTACGTCTAAATCATCTGTATTACCACAATAGCTGATAAGATTTTTTTTATAGTATATCACTATAAGAATCATGATCATTCTGATACAAAGCTAATGTATCTATAATTAAAAAATACGATTATTTCAAACATATTTATATTCAAATCACTTGTATTATTACAATAGCTAGTAAAATCATTTCAATACAAAACTAATATATCCATATCTAAATCATTATAGAAATAAATCATTTCAATACAAAATTAATATATCTATATTCAAATCACTTGGGTCACTACAGTAGCTAGTAAGAATTTTTTACAATAAATCACTATAAGAATCATGATCATTCTGATACAAAACTAATATATTAATATCTAAAATTATTAATCCATATCCAAATTACCTGTATCACTACAATAGCTAGTAAGAATTTTTTTACAATATATCACTATAAGAATCACGATCATTCTGATACAAAGCTAATGTATTATAACTAAATCATTATAGAAATACAATTATTCTAAACATATCTAAATCACTTGTATTACCACAATAGCTAGTAAAATTATTCTGATACAAAACTAATATATCTATATCCAAATTATTATAGAAATAGATCATTCTAATACAAAATTAACATATTCATATCCAAATCACTTGGGTTATTACAGTAGCCAGTAAGGATTTTTTATAGTAAATCACTATAGAAATTATGATTATTCTAATACAAAACTAACATATTTATATCTAAAATCATTAATCTATATCCAAATCACCTGTATCACCACAATAGCCAGTAAGAATTTTTTTACAGTATATCACTATAAGAATCACGATTATTCTAATACAAAGCTAATATATCTATAACTAAATCATTATAGAAATAATTATTCTAAATATACCTATATCTAAATTACTTGTATTACTACAATAGCCAGTAAAATCATTTTGATACAAAACTAATATATCCATATTTAAATCATTATAGAAATAGATCATTTCAATACAAAATTAACATATCTATATCCAAATCACTTAGATTACTACAGTAGCTGATAAGAATTTTTTACAGTAAATCACTATAAGAATTATAATTATTCTAATACAAAACTAACATATCCATATCTAAAATTATTAATCTATATCCAAATTACCTATATTACTACAATAGCCAGTAAGAATTTTTTTACAGTATATCACTATAAGAATCACAATCATTATGATATAAAGCTAATGTATCTATAACTAAATCATTATAGAAATATAATTATTCCAAACATACCCAAATCACTTGTATTACTACAATAGCCGGTAAGATCATTCTAATACAAAACTAACATATCCATATTTAAATCATTAAAAAAATATGATCATTCCAATACAAAATTAACATATTCATGTCCAAATCACTTGGGTTATTACAATAGCTGATAGGAATTTTTTACAGTAAATTATTATAGGAATCATAATTATTCTGATACAAAACTAATATATCCATATCTAAATCATTATAGAAATACGATCATTCCAATACAAAACTAATATATCCATATCCAAATCAATTGTATCACTACAATAGGCAGTAGGAATTTTTTACAGTAAATCACTATAGGAATCATGATCATTTCAATACAAAACTAACATATTTATAAATCACTTGTATTACTACTATAGCTTGTAAGAATAGTAATTAAATTCTTTACAGTAAATTATTATAGAAATCACGATTATGGTTTTGTTTAGAATAAAGTTGGGATTATAGATAAGATTAGAATTGGTATCGAATTAGATGTTTTTAGTTAAATTAAATATGGGTATAGTGCATTGTAATTGGTTTTTTTTTAATTTTTAATAAAAAATAATTTAATTTAATTTAAAAAAAATATCTCTAATTTAATTAATAAATAAAAATATAACAATAATTATTTAATTAAAAATAAAAAATAAAAAAAATATATAAAAAAAAAATATAATAATAATTTAATTAAAATATATATATATATATAAAAGAAATAAAGATATAATAATTTAATTAAAAAATAAACAATCAATTATTTATTTTAAAAAAAGAAATAACAATAACTTATTTTAAAAAAAATATATATATATTTATAATTTGTATTTGCCAAAAAAAATCTGTTATTAAGTATTTAATATTTTTATTTTTAATAAACTTATAATAATTCTAAATACTTTAAAATTTTATAAATTATTTTAAATTTAGATTTTTCACTTTTATATAATTTAATTTAATACTGTATTTATAAATTTGTCACTTCAGACTTATACCAGTTTCCAGTTTCTAGTAATGGGTTAAAAGAGAGAAAAGTGATAGAGAAAGTGTTTAAAAAAATTAAAATTAACAGAGTTATAGGCTTTGCTTATGTCCTGAGATAAAAGCCAAATCTCTTTGTAATTGCAGTTGCATCTTTGATAAGATTGTTTAAAATATAAATAAAAACAGAAGTGCTATTGCCTAGTAGGGCAATATAATTAAATGGTAAGAAGATAGAATGTTGTGAAAAAACTTGATTAAGTCTATTAGTAAAGATTTTGATATAGATTTTTCAACATGTTCAATTAGGCTAATTGGGCAAGTAAGATTAAGATTCCTATTGAATGTATTGTTTTTGGGTATAGGATAATTTCTACTATATTTTCAAAATTTGGGTATAGAATTTTAAAAGAGACAACAATTAAAAAGTGCAGTAAGAGTAGTAATACAGTAGTAACTAAAGTGTTTAATTATATCATACACTGGCAATCATAAATAATGCAGCACATGATTATTTTTATAATAAAACATAGTAACTTTGGAAATTTTCATCTATGATAAAAATTTTTAACAAAAATTTTTTTA